>JAQGBB010000255.1:0-22345 GCA_034691745.1 Prismatolaimus dolichurus
TAGGAAAATAACGTGGAAAGTGCGGGTCCTCTGATTTACAAAACGCATACTATCGATAGCAAGGTACCGTTTTAGGGGATTGTGATACTCTCCATTGTAATTCACGGAGATTTGCAATCTCCGTATGGAGGATTGCATTCTCCATACGGAGGATTGCAATCTCACACAAAACGTGATTTTTCGGCTTCAACACGTTAAAACTGCGGTCGTTCTAAGGCATTTGATTGCACTTCCTTAAAATTTTAAAAAGCTTTGGAAGTCTTACATACGACTTCATATTCGTGTTAGGGGAAAGGGATACAACTTGGCTTAACCGTGCTCAAATGATTTTGTGCACGAGATATGTCGGGAGCGAAAGGGTCATTTTTGGCGTCCGCGGCGACCTTCGGTCATCGAGTGACCACTGGCGACAGCGAGGGAAACTTAAGGAACCGCCGGCACCGCCATGTTCGCCAGACCCGATTTGACCATTCCGATAGATGGGAGCTCCGTCGGCGCTCCTCTCGCGGAGAAATCTGGCCCGACGCAAAGTGGCCAATTTGTATCCACTTTCGAAAATCGGACGGATCGACTCGGCCGACGAAAAAATCGTTGCCCTGCCTGAACGCGTGGGCTGATCGGGACGCATGATGACTTGTTCTCTTCCCACGACTATGGACTACATTTCGTCTTGCCACTACTCGGTTCGATCCCTACTCATGTCGGTGCTAGCCGAGTTTCTACGAAAAAGTGGCCAAGTTGCATCCCTTTCCCGTACATAGTGCATAACAGTTGAAAATAAAAATCTCTGTGAATTGCAATCTTCCGTACGACATGGGCATAAAAAATTTATCGCGGGAATTCAAAATATTTTTCTTTATGCCTTTCTAATAATACCTATCCTGTCGATATCTAAATATTTGCGAATTCACTTGCAAGAAAAGTGAGTGCTCAGAAGTAACTTTTGTACACAAGTCATGAATGTCCCGTCGAAAGTTGGTCAAGATTGCCGCTGAAGAATACTTTTCCACACGACTGTGAAAAAATCGCTCATGACTTGAATTTGTGATACTGTCTGTGTCCTCGTATTTGTGGTACTGTTTATATTCCCTACTAGCTCCAAAATACTCTGCGGCCGGCTGCGGTCAGGGATGATGCGCAAGTCGATTTTTGATGCTCAGACGTCTGGGTCAAACGACCCAACGGTTTTTCGATAAACTGACACACGTCAGAAGTATGTCTGATGCTTTGTGTCCGACCTGTACGGAGAAACGTGCTGATAAAGTAGTGCGGAATTTTACGACTCGCTAACAAGTAACAACTCATATGCGGCATCTACATAGCTTTCGAACATGTGGCGACTGTGGATGGAGCAAACTGCGCAGTAATACGTTACTCTCAACATCGCACTGCGAACATCGCAACGTGTACCACACTTACGCTCAACGATCAACTGAAATGAACGGTGCCACGTTGCCACAACATAAAAGCTAGCTAGCTAAACAATATGTCCAAACTGTTTGCCTTCATCACCTGTCTTGCTCTGTCGCCATGCAGCGCTGTGAAGCGGTCATTTCGAATCGACTACGAGGGAGACCGCTTCCTCAAAGACGACGAACCCTTTCAGATAATCGGCGGCGCTATCAACTACTTCTTCGTTCCTCCCGACTACTGGCAAGATCGCATCCTCAAAGCGCGAGCCGGCGGTCTGAACACAATCGGTGTCTACGTCGCCTGGAACATGCACGAACAGAGTGAGAACGAGTACACATTCGACGGGTGGTCCGACATCGCCCATTTCATCCAACTCGTCGAAGACGCTGGAATGCTTGTCGTCTTGCGTTCCGGTCCGTATATCGATGCCGAGTGGGACTACGGTGGTCTACCCTGGTGGTTGCTGAAGTACCCTGAGATAAAGCCGAGAACGGCCGATCCAGTCTATCTCGCTAAGGTTGAGCGATGGTTCACAGTACTCTTCGATCGTTTGCGACCACATCTCTACGAGAACGGTGGGCCAATCGTCGCGGTGCAGGTGGAGAACGAGTATGGATCCTTCCCGACATGCGATCGAAACTACACGTCGTTTCTGCGCGATCTCCTCCGAAGACTGTTGGGCGACAAGATCATTCTCTTCACAACAGGCAAGGTTCGGGCCAGTTTTTAGTGCTCTGGCTCGGTTCGGGTGAAAAACGTAGCGTTCGGTTTGGCTAAGTTCACAGGTTTATTTACATGTAAATTTTGGGGTTCGGTTCGTGTCAAAGACCAGAGTTCGGTTTTTGATCTGAGTTTGGTTTCGGCCCGAACCTGACCTGAACACGTAACTCGTCATGTCCTTCCACGCGTAGTGGCTTTTGTAGCACAAAAAATGGAACGGCTGAAAGCCGAAGTGCAACCACCCTATGGCAAAAAAACACGAGCACAGAAGTTTTTTAAGCAAGAGAGAAAACAAGTCTGATGTACCAATCCTAAAGTCGGATGTATCAAAATTTCCGAGTGTAACTGGCACTTCACGTCCAAATGAAACCGCATATCTATGGGTTATAACGCATAGTGCAGAAATGTATTAAGTTCGTTTGCATTGTTCGACTGTTCTACGCAGTGTTTCACGTACGGGGGGCCACGGGGGTCATGGTCCCCCGGATGTTGGGAATTGCAACGGTGGAAAAGTAGAAATGGGATGCCCTGGCCCCCCGGAATTTGGTAGACATGCCCCCCCCCCAGATTTTAATGATGGCACCCCGGAAAATAAAACCTACGTGAAACGCTGGTTCTACGGAGGGAGCGATAGGGGAGCTATAGACGTCCGACCATATAGCTATCCGTTTGTTCTGCGCTGCGCACTACATGCAGGATGTAATAAACTTCCGAATTTCTGTAGATGGCAACTCAGAGGGCTATCTTCGCTGCGGTGTCGTCGAAAACGTCTACGCCACGGTGGATTTCGGTGCGAACAATCGCGAGGGCGTGCAAGCGTCGTTTGCAGCTCAGCGGAAATACTCACCAAAGGGACCGCTCGTCAATAGCGAGTTCTACCCCGGTTGGGCCGACTACTGGGGCCAGAAGCACCACTACATTCAGAACGTCACCGACGTCCTCTCCACAATGGACTACATGTGGGAACAAGACGCGTCGTTCACATTCTACCTCATCGCTGGTGGTACCGTCTGGGGCTACGCCGTGGGCGCCGACCCTGGCTTCTCACTCGTGACGACCAGTTACGACTACGACGCACCTATTTCCGAATGCGGTGATCCGACACCAAAGCTGCTTGCGATCAGGAAGCACATTGAAGATCACTTCGGAATTCCAAACCCCTATCCCGTCCCGCCAGCGACCGAGAAAATCGGCTACGGAACAGTCCAGATGAGAAATATCGGAAACGTCTTTACTCTTCTTTCGAAACTGTGTCCACCAAGTAAAATCGTGAGATCTGCCTATCCTTTGAACGTTGAACAGTTCGACTTTCCATTCGGTTTTGTCCTCTACGAAACGACGGCGCCCGCGAACGGTCAATGCCTGAACATGTCGGGTGTGCACGATCGCGGTTATTTGTTCCTCAACGGTGAGGTGCTTGCGATGATCCAACGGAACGCGACGGACGTTTGGATCCTCGCGTGTTCGCAGGTGAAGAAGGGCGATAAAGTGCAAGTGTTAGTTGAGAACCAGGGTCGTTTGTGCTATGGCGGAGATATGACGGACAGGAAGGGACTCATCGCGAACCTCACGCTTGATGGAAAGATCCTTTCGAATTGGACTACGTATCCGCTGTATATCGAACGCCTCTTCAAGTGTGTGAAAAGTCGACAGTGTCGAAAGAAGCTGCTAGCTCAATCTCAACGGCAACGTCTTCAGGCGGGAGTGTTCACACCGTCGTTCTACTACGGCTCGTTTGCGACGAATCGTACGGCCGATACGTTTCTCGATCCAACTGGATGGTCGAAAGGTCAAGCGTTCGTGAATGGTGCGAATTTGGGTCGCTATTGGCCCGGTGTTGGACCGCAAATTAGCCTCTTCGTGCCGCGCCCGTTCCTCGTTGAGCAGCCGGCAACGAATCGGGTTTTGATATTCGATTTGGACGGTCCGCAGCTGGAGCGGTCCGGTCGGACGAAAGTCGGTGGAACGATAACGTTTCTTGATAAGATGAAGTGGAACTAATGGAATTGAAACTGACATCATTTGTGAACATCAAACTTCGCTGCTTTCGGAGTTATACCTGTGGCGTCGATTTCTTTTTTTTCATGATCAGCAATTATTGTACTACTTTCTCTTTACCGACGACTTTTCCCTCCGGCGTATAAAGCAATCGTCTACCACCGTTAAAAGTATACTTATTTGCTAAAAGCACTTGCAGTCTCAGAATAATACAGGGATTGCCCCAGCGATCTAGCAGGATTCTTTCTTCGGGGGGGGGGGGGGTCAACAAGAAATTCCGGGGGAATTTTTGGCCCAAATTGTCAAAAATTTTCTTTTTTTGTACCACCGGTCCCTCAACTGCCGGGGCCAAACCCAATTTGCGGGGCCGTTGGCCCCCCTGTCCCCGCTACTAGAATCGCTGGATTGCTCACAGCAAAGGAATCAAACCTGACCTGAGTAATCTGCCGAGATTCATTATTACCACGCAGAATCGTGAATCGATCCTTGAATTGGACCTAAATGATCGAAAATATCGAGATGCGAGAGTGATCACAACCAAAACTAGCCGACGTTTCTCCCCCTCACCTTGAGCGCTACGATTAACGTTACTGACTCGACGTTGCAGTAACCTCGGTCGACGTAGTCGCCCATGAAAAGATAGCTATATCCGGCGATTTGCCGCCCATCTGCAAAGAAACCACAGCTATTGAGAATTGCACACGACACGCAAATGTATGACGTAACGTCAATGTCAGCTGTGGACGTTTTTTCCGAGTCCTACGGAAAACAACTTTGCAACTTTTTCCTCCCCCTTCCACCACTTCAAGCTGTGACGTCACTACGTCCCCAATGGAAGAAAATACGCTTACATTGAAAAGCTCCATGTGGTCGTAGAACTGGCCGTGAACATCGCCACAAACGGTGACTGGACACTGCCCCTTCTGAACGTTTGGGTCTTCCTTGAAGATTTCTTTTGCCTACAACGTGCAATAAGAAAGCGGACGGGAACGTTGCGGCGAGCCACGCTCGGACACCTATCGACACACCTAGGGGCGATACACTATTTAGGTAAACGAAAAAATCGCCTTTTTTAACCCCTGTCTTCCCTGTAAACAAATTAGTATTAGGTATACACTATCTTTTACACATGTCGTAAACATTGGCCCGACCCCCCTCCCCCGTAGCCCTTTACCTAAATAATGTATGACCCCCTACCTTACTGCGTCCTGCCGGGAGCGCGCAGCGCGAACAAAAGGATAGCTATATGGTTGAATGAAAACCTCCACCCTCTCCCCCTCTTCCCCTCGAAAAACCGAAAGTTAGCGGACGTCCACAGCATCGCAGTACACCATGTTCTAAGCTGTTCCACTGTGTTCTAGTGTGTTCCAGAGTGTTCCAGAACATGTTCTAGACAAGGCGTCCTGCCAGAAGAAGAAAAAAGTTTGCGGACATCCAGAGTACCCTAGTGCACTATGTTCCAAGGTGTTGTATAGTGTCCAACCTGTATATCTGCACTTACTAATAATTCATATAAACACATAACAGACAAAGATTATTCTCGCAAGAATCGTGGTAGAAGCAGGCAAGCAGTGGCATGGTGACATTGTGTTTCTAGATCCGCTCACCAGATGGCGCTTTTAGGGGTGTACTCTGGTCCGGACTAGAAGGCATTCCCTTCTGTGATTGGTCGGAGGTGGAGGGGTGTATTCTGGTCCGTTACAGGTACGTTACAGGAATACAAGCCGAACAGCACACGAACAGCCAAACACTACGCTACTGCCCTTAGCTTAACCACAAACATGGAAAAATTCCTGGGTGCACCAACCTGCTCACCACCTATAACGACCAAGATGGACGCTGGCAGCTAAGCAAACGATGTCCACATAGCGGAAATCGAGGGTCACAGACGAAGCAAAGCAATATCAAAGAACGAACTTCGTTCATTGTTAACACAGCACATTTCATCCCGTGCCCCCCCCCATCTCTGCTTATCCCCCAGCCAACAAAGGTTGGAGGATGGTGTGAGTAACTTGCCAATGGTATGCCCAACTTGCCAACGGTAGGGGGTACGAGGAGCCAAGCGAGAAAAAAACGTTGTACACACAAATCCTCTCATTTCAAAACTTCTGTGCACGTCTTTTGCCATAGGCAGTATGCATTTCAGCTTGCAGCCGTTCCACTTGTGGATGTTTTTTGGTTGGGTTTGTTTTGCAGGATGGTGTGCTGTTCTTCGTCTCGCTCTATAGCGTTCATAATGAACTCCAGCATTGCATCCTTTTACTCGAAGTCACACGTATTTCACTAACATTTTCCCATGGATTTTTATCACAGAAGACGAATACAAGCACCAAAACCAATCGCTTCCGGTAGCCGCAAAACAACCCACCCATAGACAGTATAAGGCCATAGATAATCTCTCTGATATCTTCTGATTCTGGATTTAACGTCCCTTTAGCGGATGAGGTTAGCACCGCAGGTGATAGCAACGTTCGCGATTTTGTCGACAGTGTCCATCGTACAATGCGAGGGTTCTGCAACAAAAGCAGCCAATCAGAGCTACAGTTCTTTGCCAAACTTGAATGTACGTAAATGAAACGCACTCGCTTGACAAATCGGCGGCTCCCACGTCAGTCCCCACGGACAGAAGAGGCAGTCGAGATTCCCGGCGCAGACCTCGCTTTTCGAGCGGTCGCACGTTTGAGAGCACTTGCTCTGCGGAAGCGGAATGAATCCGTTCCACGTCACCTCTCCAACACCTGCAATACGGGAGCAGATAAATTAGCGAGACCTAAACCGCTCCTTTTACCACACTCACACATCAAGGCCGTTCCGATGCCAATGCTTCCGATTTGGCTCTTCAAGCAATCGAACATTTTCTTTAGTTGGTCCTTCGAGACACCTTTCTGTTCCAGTGCGGTCGATTTGGGTCGTCGCGCGCTGACCGCCGCGAAAAAGAACACCAAAGCTAGGGCGGAAGCCTTCATTCTGTCGGGGAGAATTGAAGACAAAATGACGCAAAAGTAGATGGTCTAGGCATCGCATAAACGACCTTTTTCCCGGAACCGAGACTTCGCCAACTCTGGCGCATAAACGACCAAGTCCAGGAACGGCAGCCAATGGGAAAAAAGGCGGGAGTTGCCTCGGCCAATCCGGTGAGGCCACGTGACGGCCCAGATCTTGGCCGAAAATATCTTGGCCAAAATCTTAGGCTTTGGCCCAGAACCCAAGAAAAGGTCGTTTATGCGCCGCCTAGTAAAACTGCAAGTCTTTCAAAGAAAACTTTCAAACAAGTGCAAAATTCATGTACACCAGCCAATAAAAGGGCAAACACAGATAAAGCGCCATGGGCGTGTTGTGTTTCAAAAAAGCGCCTGTCTGCTCTCTCTCTCTCTTCACGAAGCGCCTTGGTATAAGTGGTAGGTTTGATTAATGTGCTTGCAGTTGCGTTTCGGGAGGTATATGTACCTGCTTCCCGATTCTGATACCTATAAGTACTGAGGCTCGTCACTGTCTCATCCAAATACAAACGACACGCATGTTCGCACACGCCTGCGGGAAGGCAGGTCGCAGTTGCTTTACCATGAAGAAACACATACAATACAACACCACGAGTGCAAAGCTAAACATACCAACTCGCTAGCGTGAGTCCCTCTATCCACACATCAAAGTAGTGAATGCAGACAAGCACCAAAGGTCTGCCCAAACACAGAGACATTCAACTGATGCTATCTTAAAAGCACAAAGCAGCGACGATTGAAAATAAAAACACACTCGGTCTCTCTGCTCGCACTAACGTTCATACTGCTCTTTGACATCAGTCACGTAAGCCAGACGCATGCGAAATGCGATGTAACGTTCAGTACGTACAAGCAAAAAGCTAACACACATGAGAAAAGCAGAGAAGTGCAACAAGAACACAGTCCACGACACAGACAGCACGCGAGCAACCTAAAATCAGTTCCAAAACAAGAGCGAGATAATTCGAAACAGCGAAAAGCGTTGGTTCCTAAATACGCATTCTAAAACAATGGTGTGGGCATTTAAAATACGTGAAAGTAAAGAAAAGTGCACACTGACTATTCGTTTCTTTTGCAGTCAGTTAGCCATGTTAGTCAGTCCTCACCTCAGCTACACATAAGGAGTACAAAAGTGCCCAAAATAAGGTATCTTACAAAACACTAAGTCGTTTTTTACTCAATTATTCTTGCAGATTTTTAATCAAAGTACAGTACAGTACACGTGCTACAAAGTTCTTCACTTCCAGCTGTTTTCACAACACACGCACTATACTCCACATCAAAACGCCTCCCGTGTTTCCAAGCAATACCCGTTCTTCCCAACCACGCTATTCCATCGGTGCCTTCGGCCTCCGCAAACTCGTGACCCCCTTCGTCGTTCTCGGATGCAGCCCATCACGCCCCGCAAAGCGCGCCATATGGGTAATCAGATTCGAGCGTTTCGAGAACGTCTTTTTGCAATACTCGCAAGCGTTCTCCGGCGAGCTGTGCACCGACGTGACACTTCCGCCCGCCAGCGAAGAGACAGCAGAGTCACTCCCTCTGCGCGCCTTCGCATTCTTCGCCTTCTTGCTCTTCTTCACCGGCGAAGGCGAAAGCGGCGCTTCCTCCGTCGCCCGCTGCGCGACAGACTGAGCACCAGCATGCTTCACGTGCATATGGCGACGAAGGTAAGACGCATTTGTAAACGTGAGTCCACACCGCGAGCAGCGAACGCGATGGCTGCTGACGGTACCCGAAGGGCGCGACACGCCGAGTTGAGCAGCCGCCTTGAGAACCGCATCGACGGTCGAGCCTTCGTCGTGGATGGACGCGACGCAAGCCCCGCCGCCGCTCAGATGTCGACGAAGGTACTGCAGTCGCTGCCACGTGTCGTTACAGATCGGGCATCGAAACACGCCTGACGAATGGCCGCCGCTGTCGGCGGACGAGTCTTCGGGCGCGGGCGTGGGTGCCGGCGTCTTTGCAGCTGGCGAAGCCATCGGCTGAGCGCCATTGCCATGCACGCGTTGAAGATGGTTCTGCAAAGAAACGAGTTGCTTTGGTCTTGTCTCTTCGACTCTAGCCTCAATTCCCCTCTGCCCTAATAAAAGTCAGCCATTGTTCCAGTTGGACTTCCCCCACTTGCCTCCAAAGTTTCAGCACCAAACTTCGCAAAGCTCACCTGATAGAGTTGCCGATCATGAAATCGCTTCTTACAGACCGAGCACGCAACATCGATATGCGAACGCGGGTTAACCTCGCAGTAGCGACCGCTCGCATCGACTCTCCAGAACTTCTCCGACTTCGACACATTCACGCCATGCGCATCGCGCAGATGTTTTCGCAGATACGAAGGACGACGCGAGTCGCACAGACAGATACCGCACGAGAAGTGCGAACTCCCGCGGTAGATCATCAGCGGACGACCGGCGGCTGCAACAGGCGTCGCAGTCGTCGCTGGCGCCGATGGTGTCGCCACGACGGGAGTCGATTGCTGCGATGACGGCGCTGCTTGCTCGAGTGATGGTCGAGACTTGGTGACCGCCGGCTGTTCCTTCGCGACAGCTCGTTTCGAAGAGGACGATGACTTCGGTGGGCGTCCTGGTCTCGCTTTTGCCACCGTTTGCGGTCTTTTACCGTTTGCCGGCTCCTTGTCGAGCTTGGCGGCAGCTTCCAAGCTCTAAACGAAACGGGACCGGTTTGTCTACCCGACTCACTGTAGTAAACAGTACAGTACGAACCCAAAATCCAGTCCACCTAGACGGGTACGTATGACCATACAGTACGTGTTTTGTAGCTACTGAGTCGGAGCTAACCTTTTTCTTGTCGCGATGATGTTCATTCATGTACTATAAAACAACAGCGAATGACGTCGTGCAACAAACATGTACGGTATGTCTTATAGAATAAGTGCACCACCACACACGCTGCCTCTAGTCTCGCACAGACACAGTATGCAGTCAGCGCACCTCCGACCATTGCTTCAGCATAGCCGTAACGATACCAACGTAGTCCCTCGGCTCGCTGTCCTTCGAAGGTGGTGGCTGCGCTGTAGAAGCCATCTCGCAGCTATCTTCAGCAAAGAAGCACGTCAGTAAGACGAACAAAGTACGTCACAAGAAGTTGCGGTAGGAAAAGTAAAACGCGCCACCTCAGACTGAACAACACTGTTATGCAGCTTGCAAGTGTAGACCAGAGCTGCAACAAAGCAGTTTAAAAACCGAAACAGAAAAATAGAAAAATCTGTACTTTAGTTGAAGTTATCACTTCTGCACGTGTATCACATCAAGTACAACGCGTTAGTACTCAGCAAGTCACGAACGAGACAGCAGTGTGCGATGCGACAGCAGAAGCAAACGCGAACACAACTCGTACTACTGCTGAATAGATTCGTACAGTTCGCAAAGATCCAGAAGTGGTAAAATCGAGACAACCAGTGATTACTTGTACTAACCTTAAGAAGCAAGGCAAGAACGCGTCGTTGTCGGGAAAGGAAGCAGTCAAGTATTAAAACAATAATTACAACACGCATTAGAGAAATTGCTTCTCGACCTTATTACAAAACTTGCACACATCGTATCATACAAATTAGCGGTCGCCGATAAATAAGCATCTTCTCACCGCGTCGATTTTTACACACGAATTACATAGCCGCCACAGGCTAACCTACTTATAGCTTCGTGAGCAAACACCTACCTCCTGCTCATAAGAAAAACATGACATTCAACGGTCGAATAGTTTTAAAAGGCACAGTGTTTCGGGTAATAGACCAATTTGATAAACTGTTAATATCGTACGTTATCAGTAAAAGATGGTGGCAACGATAAAATCGTTTTTATCGTCGGTTCAAAACTGAGATGAGCAGTCTCGCTCGACTGACTCAATTTAGTAAAACGCGGAGCACTTCAAAGCACGCTCCGCACGGCAAGCACATCCAAACAATCAACGTTCTGCATACTCGATATTTCACACCTTTATATGTCCCCTCGATCAGCGGTAGCAGACATTCAACTGCAAGGAGTTTCGAGTCGAAGCGTGCTTACCGTCAGGCGCGCATCCTCAGCGGTAAAACAGACGCCCACTGAGCGGAAGCCTACTTCTTAGCTAGTTGCAGAATCAAACGATCAGCATCATAACCGAAACCAGACAACAAAGACGTGCCCGTTCGTATTACTCCTTCACTTGGACGACACAGACAGACTAGATACAACAGTTTGGCGACGCGGGGAAAACTAAAACGAGCAGAGTTCAATCCGCGCTCGAATGCGCCGATGACTGTGCAGTGACCAACGCTTGAACAAAGAAAGGTGATGCTGCCTCTATTAAAAAAAAACTGTGCAACGAAAGGAAAGGTATATCTACGACACAGACGTGACACACGCGCAAGCATTTTTGCAACACCAAAACCACTAAACTTATACCTCTGAGCTTGAGCTCGAATCTGCAGCCCGGAAAATTAATAGTGCTTCCGCAACGTTTAACGCTCAAAAACGACCGCAAGTGAAAAAGTCCCGATAAATGAGCTGTACACACTCGACACTCAATGTACTGCGGAAATGACTCAAGCGGTTCATCTACACTAACTCCTCAACACACACTAAAAGATAGAAGACAGTGAAGACAATAAAACTATCTTGTGTCATGGACAGAACACCCGCTATTCTACAAACGTATACATACACTCCACACAGCGAAACAGAGAGCAAGACGATCAAGCTGACGGAAAAAGCGACCAACAGGCATCGCAGCCCTCGTTTTCTCTCCCACACGCACTGCCTCGTCTACCTGCTTACATACCACAGCTACTCAGTCCCGCTGCCTCCGAATAGAAAAGCAGCTAATGCCAAAATGTTCGCACATCTGTCTCACCACACAAACCGCATAGTGCACATGCGTAACCGTAACAAACGCAGCAAAAATCCAGAGCATCGCAAGCTCACTATCAACCGCCAAACCCGATATCCCCCGCATCGCATCAAGCTTCTTCGTCGCACCTCCCAGCACAAGCGCAACCATGGCCACATAGGGTACAACAAGCTTATTGACCGGTTCGCATCTCGTATGCGTCATCTGCGCAACAATAAGCCTACACGCAATATTCGAGAAGACAGTTCCCATCGCCCACATAAAAACCCTGGGTTCTCGCTCAAGAACCCCACTGGGCGATACAAGCGCCCAGACAATAGCCGTCGCGAAGAGAACTCCAGTTGAAAAAAGTGGTAACATCGTCTCATACAAATCGAGCATCCTTCCCGCCCGACGACGTCTCGCATCAACAAGATTCGCTACGGACATCGGAATAGACATGCCAAAACACGAACCAAAGAAGA
Source organism: Prismatolaimus dolichurus (assembly GCA_034691745.1). Lineage (NCBI taxonomy): Eukaryota > Metazoa > Nematoda > Enoplea > Triplonchida > Prismatolaimidae > Prismatolaimus > Prismatolaimus dolichurus. The sequence continues at coordinate 12,443 of JAQGBB010000255.1, forward strand.
CAACCTCCATCATATGCGCAGGAGTGATCCCACCGAGAGCGAACTTCCAAAGACGATGACCACCGAAGAACCACGTCGTGAAGTAGACAAGTGAAAGTGCGTACTGCGACGCGTCGTAACCCCAACTGAGAAAGAGCACACCTGTGTTGTACTTTTCCCAGTGGGTCACAATGAAGACGAGTTGTGCACTCATCAGAGCGAGCATGTAGACGAACGGTGAGACTGAATAGTCGAGACGGCCGAACACTGAGTAGATGGAAACGGTGAATGAGACTGTTAACCAACTGTCGACACCGTGGTCGAATAACTCGCCTGTCGGACCAGATGTGCCGGTTCGGCGGGCTTGCTTTCCATCAATTCCTGCATACGCACAGTACGTACACGTCAGACGAAATCTACATGCAACACTATAGCACATGAAGCTTTTGGCCTTCTCACATCCTAAGTCTATGTACTGTACATTGTCGGTTTCAATTGCAACGCCTCTGCAATTTAAAAATTCCCACACGTTATGCCTACTGTAAACACCGTCTGCGTCAACTTACCGTCTAGAGTATGCGCGAAGAAAGTAAGCAAAGCCATCAACAACTAAAAGCAAAAAATACGCAGAATATACACACTAATGCGACGCACTGAACTACACGTACTGCTAACACACAAGCAAAACAGAAAAGGTGAAAAAATCGCAGTAATCACACGATAAATTTTGTTACTAAACATAAAATGCACTTACCCAAACAAAGTTCGGTATCGGTGCAACATCGGGTCGCTCGTCACTCGAAGCATAAAACTCCCAATCATAGAATGAGCACATCGAAAAACCGAGCATCACGCACAGGAAGCCAGAAAAAGTGAGCACATTCGGTGCGAGCCAAACAGGACAGAGTAAAACGACGCGATTCCAAAACGGATGCGATACATAGACAGCAATCGGCGACGTGTCCACCGAACAATATTTATAGTTATCAAAACCTCGAAGCTCTTCATCGCTCAGATACGAGTGCATCCACCACGACCGAGGCTGAATCGCCTTGTCGTCAGCAGACGACTGTCGTTTCCTCTGTGTCTCCTTGCGTGGCGTCTTCGCCGCCATGCCTCAATCACGATGTGAGCTGATGCCAATATCAGTCAGGTCTAAATGTCAACAGTGGAAACGCTTGGTTAAACCGCCCTCCACGTGATACTAAGGCGGCAACGCATATATGCTCCCTCTGCGTATACGCAAGCCATGTCCACTGACGTGACCGCCGTTAGGACTTGTCAAAAACCATCGATTTCTCGTGAAAATATCCAAACAAGTGAGAAAAACGAATAGACGATAAAATGCAGGTTCAACCAGTCAAAGCACAACACAATTCATGTAAAATTGAAAGAGAACAGCCAGAATAGGAAAACTAGCCTAGAATAGATGCCAAAAAGTCGTTCGACAGCTCGTCCATCTGCGCAAACTGTAGAACATCGTCGTCAAGAACGCACTGCATATCGACTGTCGCCAGTCTTTCATCAAAATCGACGCTAGTATTCTCGTGAAGCGAAGGCGCCGGTGGCGGACCATGGCGTTTCGCAACATGTCTCTGCAAACGACAGATAACCCATAGCCAGACATACATACTCCACACATGTACAGTACATATACAGAGCTGAACCGTGTAGCGTCTTCGCTCAGCTCCATTAAAGGCAATTTCACTCAAATAGAATCTGTTAGCACAATTGGTGGAAAAACGAGAAGTGAGCAGTCAGCTTTTCAACCAGTTAAAACGCGAATTCTCCTTGCTTATTCACGAGGCATTCAACTATTGTGTCTTTTCTGTCCATCCCGACAACGTTGTCAATTCGATGCAAATAGCTAGACTCTCACTCGAGCTGTCTCACTGATGGGAGGGCGGCGAGCAGGCTGTGAAGCTAGCACATCTGCACAGCCATTCGATCAAAACTACATCGTTCCGCAAGTAAATGCGCACACTGCTACTCGCTATACTACCGCACAACAAAAAGCGACGCACCTGCAAGGCAAAACGTCCCTTCAAAACCATGTTGCAAAGCTCACACTGATACGATTCTCTCAAATGCACCGACTTCTGATGTGCTTTCGTCAACGCCAGACTGCTAAATCTACATATACCAAAAGCTAGCGCTCAACGTACAGTACCAACGTTTTTTTTAGTAAAACCCTACCTCTTCCGGCACACTTCGCATTCATAAAGGACCGCAGCGCCCTCAACATTCTCCGCGTGTTGACTTCTCACATGGATCTGAGCTCCCGTCGGTGTAATAAACGTCTTGGAGCAAAACTGACACGGATACCTTATCGTTCGTGAATGCAATTCTCTATGTCTCAGTAGGTTCGACCTCTGCGCGAACACTTTCGCACAAAGATCGCACGCATAAAGCTGCCGCGTCTCATGCGAGGCTTGCCTAGAAGCGACAGAACGTATTACATTCTATATACACTAGCTAAACGGCGCTCACTTATGACGGTACACCGACGCCCGATTGCGGAAGCCTTTCGAGCACACATCGCATTTGAACGGCAACGGTGCCGTCACTCCATCAACGTCGATGTGCGTTCGAGCATGATCATCAAGTGTAATCTTTCGATGGAACATCAGACCGCAAACTTCGCACTGAAACCGTTTCGCACCGTGTGTTGCCTGTGGAAAACAAAAATCAAGCGCAGCGTAGATTTAGATTGACCACCCTCTCAAATAATCCCCCGTAGATTATTGCGCTTAAAATGAAACATGCCCGCTCAAAAATTACAAAGAAAGTACGCGCTTGCATTAGTAATAAGCACTGAAAAAATGGACCACCGTACTGTACATTATACAAACGGCAAACCACGCACCGTATGCTGCGCCAGTGACGAGCTACTCGCATAGACTGCCCCACAAATAGAACACAAATGCACCGGACTCTCCGCAGTTTCAAGGTGCTTCCGTCTCCTTCCCCGTCGCTTCCGCACGGTCGCCACACCCAGATGCTTCGTTCTCACATGATACTTAAACGTCCGCTCCGAGCGGAAGTGCCTACCGCACACACTACACGGCAGTACCGTTCGACAAACATGCGTCCTCAACTGACGTTCAGTGCGAAATCTCCTCGCACATTCAGTGCACGCGAAAACAGCAAAGTGCACCTGCTTATGCGCTCGATAGAGAGCGACATCCGTAAATGTAACCTCGCATCGAGGGCACGCCATCGGCGAACTCCCATCAGCCCTAAACGCCGCCTCAGATGCGCAGAACTCTTCATGCTCACGCAGAGTTGACACCCGCTGAAACATCGCAGTGCAGTACCGACAGCGATTCTCTACTCGATGCTTGTACAAATGCGTTCGCAAACTCGCAATCGATGCGAAACGCAACTTCTCGCATTTATCGCACTCAAACCACCCAGAGGTCGGACGACCATCGCACATGTGCTTGCGAGCTGCACGCTCCGTCGAGAACGACTGCGCACAGAATCGACAGCCGAAGATCTTTGCCTCATTCAAATGCCGGCACTCGTGCTCCGCGAGATGCTCCGTCGCCAATGTTCGCGTGCAAAATCGGCAGCGTCCAGCTCCAGCCTCTGTCCGCGGTGGAAGTGTCTGCGCGTTTTCCGCAAACTCCACTTCCAGCCTAGCGAGCTTCTCCCTCCAGCACTGATGGGACTCAAGTGCCACGCGTTGTCGAAACCGTTTATCGCACCCATCGCACCGAACATCGCCGACATGCAAAGTCAGATGTTGACCGACGCCGGGAGCTGTCCGAAATCTGCGCAAGCAAAGAGGACAGTCAAAAGACTTTCGTGGTGACAACGTGCATGGATGTTCGATAAACTCTTGTTGCGATCGCCAGCGACAACCGCAATTGACGCAGAGTAAAGAGAAACGCAATGACGCATCTGCGGAGGTCGAGAGTGACTTCGAAGTTCGATTGTGATTTGAGAAGATGCTCGAAATGGCCGCCTCAGATGGGTTTGCGCAGAGGACATCTCGCAAATGGCGAGCATATTTGGACGAGCTTTCGAAAGAGTGCGAGCAATGCGGACAGTTAAACTGCGTCATGTCTCCAGCTTGACGAAGACGCACTGCACTACAAATAAAATAGCACATATAGCGACGTCAAGAATTGGAACGAAAGGTAGGTCAACGCCATTGGATTACACGGTGTACCAACCACTAATCTCCCGTTATCGAAAACGGTGTGCACTACCAGCCAAGAAATGGCAGCTTGTGCACCGATCAAGAACGAAGTGAAACGCCCAAAAGATAATATGCACAATAACTTGTATACGCACTCATTCATGCATGCAAGGGACAACGCAACAAGCCTGTTCTACATGTATAAGTAAAGTTAACTGACAACAGCAAAAACGAACTCAGTGTAGCTCTTAAAAAGGGCCAACACGTGCGAGCACATTTCCCATCTAGCCAAGCACATTCCAACCGCTGTCGTCAAGAACATCGCGCACGCGTTTGAACCATGTATTATACTCGCTACATGCTCAAGATGTGGCAGAATTGCCGCCACCAGGACGTACATAGCAAAGGATTCAGCCAACAGCTAAGTACTATCTTTCTCGTACTCTTCCGATTTTAGAACGCAAATAAACGAAATACTACGCAATATATCGTGCGGTACTTATTTTGTTACGGACAAATGCAAGTGCTTCACGCTCGGTCAAAATAGTCGCGGCGCGACCCACCTTCTATCACAGGGGCAAAAAAATTCCAAATTTTCCCAATCACGGACCAAAGGAAATTTTAAGTACGTTAAATATCAAGCGTGTAAAACATAGGCAAAAACTCTCACATCATTTTTACTTTACAATTTTTCGCACCGCAGCAAAATTTAAAGTTTTCGATTCTATTTGTAAATTTCCACAACTCCGACAAAAATACTCCTCTAAGAATTAGTCAAAGAAACTAGAAAGGTAAAATTGTAAAAATATGCCAAGCACAGTCAAAAAATCACGGGGACCAAAATCAGAATTTTCAAATTTCCCAGGGCCGGGCCCCGGATGCCCCAATGGGCGCGCCGAGCCTGTGCAGTGCGCCACGCTGGCGAAGAACTTGAAAAGCAAGAAGCAGCACTGCACGACCACAAGATTTCAAATCGTACGCCTAGCAATTCAACACGATACAGACGAAACGCTGAACATTCCAAAGCCCATATCCACTGCAAACGACTTTATACCACGGAGTATACGTAATGTATAAATCAGCACATACGCAATTCATTATCGCAACACCGTCGTTCAAACGACACACACCCACACGCAGAATGTGCACAACGTACAGTACATAGAAGACAATACATAAACGCGTGCGAGAAAGCGTCGATTTGAGTGCCGACTAAAACATTCCAGCATCAACGCGCGCGTAAAACATGAAACCATAACAACAAAGCGAACGCAGCCAGCCACACAATCAAGCTATCGGTAGCTAATAGGACGCGTGAAGACGCCAATACAGCCTGTCTCACTCTCTGCATTGCATTCCGTGCAAAACACTCAGCTTGTGATTCTGTCAGCAAGCATAGTGAACAGTATGAAACAAGTCATCAGAAAACCAACTCCAGAAAATGAAAAGCTTTTCGAAAACTTCTAGCTAATTAATCGAGTCTCAGCAGTCCAGCTTAACAACAAATAACCTATGCACTCAACCTCCCAATTAACGTCAGAGCTATACGCCTGTACACTATGTACAATACATAATCCACCTGTACGTACGTATGTATGTATGTATGCATTGGTACATCTCACGCACATGCATCCCACGCCGCCAAGAATAACCCATGCGTCAATGAAGAACAATAGTCTTAAATCATACCGCGCCGCCGCTCAACTCCAGTTCTCTCCTCACTTCTTATTATGAAAGTCCACATAGCAAGTACGTCCAGGCGCTCCAAAGCACAACGGCGCCACACACTTCGAGCACCTCGCGCGCGTAGCCGATCCACAAAGCCGACAAACCGCAGTGTGTTCGCCTTGCGCAAACAATTGTGGCCAATGATTCACCCCGTCGTACCGTACCGAATCGGTAAGCGGTCGTGCGGACAACTGTTTCTTCAGTTGCCCACTCGCCTTTCCTCCATCAATCGCACCCTGTTGCTCCATCTGGCGGTTCAACTCCTGCACGTCGGGTTTCTGGTCAGGCACGAGATTGCAGAAACACGTAACGCAATGGCGTGTCGGGTCGTCATTTGCACGGACGCCAGCCTAGAACAAACAGTGACATATAAAGATACAAAGAGGGGAACTGGACAGACATACCGATTCATCTGCCCCCTCGACTTCACTGAGTGCGCAATAACACGTCGAGCAGTGATAATGTTGGGTGGGAACCTCTTCGATAGCGATAACCTCTCCATCGTCGATCACTTGGGCCAGATCGGCATCCTCGTCGACCGTAATAACCTCAATCGCCTCATAAGCATTCGCGATAGTTGTACCCCCACCGCGAGTGTCATCATGTGTGTCGGTTGTCTCCTCATCGTCAAGTGTGATTCCTACGAGACAAAAAGGCCAGGTGGAGAACAGACAAACATGCGAGAACTTGTTGCGAAGAACGCATTTAGCCAGGCGCGGCGCGTCCTTTAAGGCCCTTAGGGGGAAGGGGGGGGGACCGGCCCCCGAGTTATTCGGTCCTGCGCGACATATTTTTTCAACTTACAACTCAACAACAGCAACAACTTCAACAACAACAATGCAGTTTGGCCCCAGAGATCCTAAAAACTTTGACTTTTTTCCCCAGAGCTATAATTAGCCGCGCCGCCGCCGCTTTACCCACTATTGCACAAAGATATCGAACTTACCATACATATACTTCCCCGGTGTATTGGCCCTTCGTTTATGATTCTGATAATGCGCACTTCTCCCATAAGAATACCGTGAAGTCCCACTGGCCTGTCCACTTCCTTCAACAAAAACTTCAGCCGCAACGAGATTGGCCGACGTGCCCGCCGAACTCGTTCCCGCTTCGTCATAACCGCCATAATGTGAAATATAAGGTGTAATCTGATCAGCGGCGAACGGTAGCGAATCACTCGTGCCCGTCTCCATTTCATATTCGAATTCAGCATCATCAAGATCGCCACGAACGAATGTTCCCGAAGGTGTACGACGACGACGTTCACTACCGAAAGAGCCTTCGGCGACACGACGTTCACGTTCTTCACGTTCGAGACGCTTGTTACGGTACGGCCATTTGCGGGGGACGTTGCACCACTTTGGAATGCACGTCTTGAAGGAGCCTGCGGTTGCACTGGTTGTGTCGTGACCGTAATGGGAAAAACAGGCTTCGACTGTGACGATGCCGGTCTTGCGATCTTCACGAACTGTCAGTGCACATGTGCATGTTGTGCCGGGGAGTTTTGTGTAATAACCTAGAACACACGTGCACAGTCAATGTAAAACACAGGGAAAGTACTAGTAAAATGTCAGTATACATGATCTTCGGCAAAGCATCAGAAAAGAGATAATCGACAGACTGTCTATTCAGACAGGGATAACTTAAAACATCATTTGCTTTGCGAAGAATACCTCTTTCACGTTCAAGTATGTGTATAACTGTCTACAGGGCTTTACAGCATGTACATACACACCGTAGACAAAAATAGTTAATATACAGTACGCCGATGTGAGCAGAACGAAAAATATGTCAATGTACAATACGTGCATAGATGTATACATAACACAAATCAAGCCAGACAGTTGAGAGGTAGAAGTATAATTATAATACTTACTGCCATGTCCTGCGTATTCATCGCGCATACGAACCCCCCTGTTCCGATTGCAGTAATAGTATCGATTAATGAAGTTCTGACTGATCGTGTCCGCCGTTCGACGCACAAAAATGACGCCCTTCGTCTGATACAAGATGTTCAACAGTTCAGGCACCTCTAAAACAACAACCATTAATAAAAACATCCACAATGCACGGTCTATGTGAAAAGGACTGACCATTCATGCTCGAGAGTTCAAACTTGACAAGCGGCATAGCCAGACCGTGTGCTAGCGTGAGATGCATTCGAAACTGTTTGATATCCTTAAAGCATCTCGTGCAGTTCACCTCCCCGCAGTAGACACGTCCTTGGACAGCATTTCTCGCGTAGTAACGACTGTCGGTAAGAACCTCGCTGACTTGTCCATCGTCGCCGATCGAAAGAATGTACTGTGTTAGATGTGTGCGTGCAATGTGTGCGCATAGTTCGTCGTGTGTCGCTGCGATGAGTGAACAGAATGGACATTGTTCTGTCTCTTCGGGCAGGCACTTGTGGATGTGATCCTTAGCGCCTTTCCATGTGCGCATCTCCTTTGGGCACATCGGGCAACGGAACACGAGCTGCTCTATAACAAGCGGAAAAGTTGATAGAACAAACGTACAATATGTACTAAACAACAGCCATAAGGGTTCATTCCGTACCATTATGTGCCTCAAGTGAGAGCGTCTTCGGTGTTGATAACTGCGAGGCCATTGATCGCCGACGTCGAATCAAACGCAAATCGCTAAGCTGAAGCGGCACCGCATCGTTGACAACGCCGAGAATTTGTTCGCTCCCTGGCGCTGCTGCTGCTCCTGCAGTAGACTTTTCACCGCCTTCAGTGGGCTGAACGTTCTGCGCGGACGCCGCAGCCTCGGCGGAGGCTGACGCATTAATTGTAAGTTTCTCGTTCTCCTCTTCGTCGTCCGTGTCGGCGTCGCCGGGTACGGTCACTGCCTTGATGCCATCCTTGAGACCGCGAATGTAGTAGGTGAGATGCTCGCGAAGATGTGGACGAAGGAGAACGTAGCAAGGTGCAACCTGAATGCAGCGCTCGCAATCAGTCTGCCCGTGTGGCGGCAGATGCGATGATTCGAGATGGCGAACACCGCTGTGTCGATGTGCGAAGATTTTAGAGCAGAAGTTACACTTCACGTAATCGATCGCACGCGCTTGAACCGTTTCGGCGATGTGTGCCCGCAAGTGGGCGTCGAATTTGCGGTTCCACACGTACGGCTTAGTCGACTTCGCCTCGACCTGCTCATTGCAGACCGGACAGTGATACTCTTCGACAACGTGCGCTTTCTTGAGATGATGGAGTGCGGCTTTGCGGAAGCGACTTGGCTTCTCGCAAATTGCGCACACGTAGAAAAGTGGAATTGGCGTTCCTGAACCTGCTTTCGGCATTTTGCGAGTTTGCTGACTGAAAGCCTAAAACAATGAAGAAATCAGAAATCTGCACTGCACAGATGACGGCGACGGAAAGTTGCCTTGCTCAAATCACGTGTTCTCGATTGCGAACCGAATAATTCCAAAAAACCGAATCAGAACAAATAACACAAACAAAAAACGTACAATAATTCCAAAAAAGTTTGAAAATTCTCTTTTCCCACCTGCACCAAAATCAACGCTGCTGAAATGGAAACTTTTTGTCTAGTCTTCCTCTCTTCTCCTCAAACACTAAAAACCCGAAGTTCAAATCTCGCCCTTCCCTGTGGATCTGAGGTAAGAAGCTTACAGGGAACAGAGTTTTGTCTCTTTTCTTGGTGTAGATCTGAGAAATATATAAGCTGTAGACGATAAACGCAAAACGCTGGCAATTCCAACTTCAGAAATTCGTCCAAAACTTTGAAACTACAACAAAAAAATCTCAAAAAACTGAAGCAAACGTTTGTATTCTTATAGCAAGACTGACAACTACAACACAAGCATGGAGACTATAAAGCAAACGCCAATCAGCTTCTCCTTGCGCGTGTCTGAGAATCAATGGACACAATACGGACGAGCTATTTCTACGGCGCGGCATACGTTACAAATTTTAACATTTTTTCCTTTTCGTACGCGAAACTTTGTTTTAAAAAAGGAAGAAGTTCTTTTTGTCACCCAAAAAAGTTTTTTTTGTCACCCAAAAGTCACGTGACTGGAAAGTCCATTT
>JAQGBB010000256.1:0-22334 GCA_034691745.1 Prismatolaimus dolichurus
TCGGACAAAAGTTAGAGGACGTCCAGAGGATCACGGTACAGTATGTCATCCGCCGAAACGCTGGAACACTCAGTGTTACAAAGTGTTTCAGAGTGTTCCAAAATTTTTGTATTTCAATTTTTTTCTTCAACTGTCGGATGCTTTTCGGCTTCGCCGGTTACTTGTTAAAAAAATTATATAAGTGATATGTGCGAATTTTTCGTTTAATTTCTGCATTACAATAGTCAGGTGGTTCAAACAAATAGGAAACATTATTGACTCAGTATTTCGGCCATACGACTGTACTCAAATGTTACCGGTAGTTACTGCAGATCTTCTAATTCACGCCCTCGGCGTCAATTATTACAGCCGGTCAGAAGGGTGAACGTTTATTAGAGACGAATGTCTATTTTCCGGTGCAATCTATATATGACCCTGGGCGTCTGTGCGTCAGTTAGAAGATTTACAGTATTAGTGGTCATTTTCTCAGGCTTCAACGACTATCCAAAATGCTGATAAGGCTTTCTTGGGCCAGAGATAACCAATGACGAATATCCGCATGCCACTGCAATACCAAAGAAAGCCACAGTCATATTTATCCATTCTGAGTGCAAAATGATGACGAGTAAATGGTAAGAACAATTCTAGCAAAAACTTTGCAATTTTGACCTTTTGAAGTTGACCCTAAAAATCTTGAGGAGCATTTTTTTACTCAAAATTATTGTGTTTTACAGTCGAAATAGCCGCTGCTGAGAGCATTCAGGAACACCAAAAATCTTGGAAATCGGTTCACAGGACTACGAGTAACGACCAGACAGCTGAAACACGACTTTTCCTGTGTGCGTAAGAGTGCGATCATGTTCGTGCAAACAGAACTAATGCGAGAGCATTTTGAGACAACTTCGAGCACTTGTCAAAACCGCTGTCCTCGGGCAAACGTTTTACATTAATTTTCCGCCAAAATTGTGCATCAGTCACGACAAAAACTAAACCAATGCTCTAAAACGATGTGCGTAAGCGTCACGAGAGAAGGGTCAGCACAATCTTGGCCAACATCCACACTGTGCGAACAGATCCCGAAACGTGATCGATTTACAGAGCGCAGGGGCTGCGCAACATTATAAGCAAAAAGCAGCCGACTGACACTGCTACTGTTAGCACACGAGCCACACAAAGTTTGTACTGTTTGTGTGCGCTCAAAGTGCAAAACTACCGTCATCTTTGACGCTATGCTGCACATGCACGTGCCAATTTTTCGTCACCAAAATTTTTTTCCATAACCGCCACCGCATTCTCCATCGATTAGTGTGCGATTTTGGTGAAAAATTCGCGTTTTGAAACACGTCTTCTTTGCGATTTTACGTGGACAGTATCACGTGCGCATTTTATCCTGGTTACCATGGAACCATCGTAAAAAACGAGCAATAGACACGCAGCCCATAGATCATCGACTTTCCCTAGCACATAAAAAACGAATTGGGCTTCGGCATAGTTAGTGACAGAGCAAAGCCAGATCGGTCGTGCACGAAGGTAAGACACAGTTCGGGTGCAACGAGTGGTTACTTGCATCTGAAACCTTTTGCTGGAGCTATTGTCGTAGAAGTGTGACGAATCGAACCTCGAAAACGCATAATAAAACAAATAAATCACATCGACCTAAACATGCGACTATCACACACATCGATGTCTTTAGAAATACACAAGAAACATCACGCGACCATAAAAAACAAATGAATTCCTCGAAAGCAGCGTGCATGTATGACGTCACGACGGCAAAGATTTGTGAAATCGTCTTCATGAACAGTATAAGCATGCCATTTTGGGTTTTGGGGAACTACCTGAACTCATCGCTTCGCTGTGCAAGCGTAGACATCACGGTATCGCGACGGAACAGGATGAAAGGCTAAAGACTGGTTACACTAGACAGGAGACAGTCTAGCGCAGCTGCTGTGCATATAAGACGATGGTCTGAAACTAGAAGAGTGCAATTATGTAGGTGGACTATATATGGATGACTGTAGCTCAATCACACCAAGAGAGAGCAAAAGTACTTATGGCAATATGCGACATGGTCACGATATTCATCATCAGATTCAACGCATTTTTGCAAATTTAGTAGCTACCCGAAGTATCATTAGTAGTAGTAGAAAGTTTTACACAAAGCTGTTTTACATATACGTATGCAAAGCGTCAATCATAAGTGCCTTCTAAGTAACCTGTTTGACTGCAAATTTGCGTACAGAAAAAAACGTAAAGTTTGACGCTGCAACGCTGAACTTAGCACAAAGAGCTGGTATGGGTGCACTAGCGGAAACTTTTGACTGACGCTTTAGAACGTTCACACAGTTTTGTTTATACTGTTTTTTCTTTGTAAGGATCTTACTGCTTGCGACTTCATCGTCATCGTAGTCAACCATGACGTAAACAAGTTCACATAAGGACACACAATGTGCACGGCTGCAGAACACACAGGCCTTGACTCGCGGTACATGCCGAATCAGTTGTTTTAAAGCGGAACTAATCGCAGCAACTTATGGCCAACGGCACATTGTTGCAGCTAGCTTGAGCCTGGCGTCCCGGCGTTCACCGAGTGACGACCGCTTCAGTTAGCTTCGAAACAGAGTGCTCTTCGTGAGTATGCCTCCAGCCGGCTTCAGATGGTGCTCGGCGTCTCGTCAGCAGAGTTCTTGATATTGTCACGTTCACAAGCTTGCAAAAGTCACGTCGTTGCAGCTAGCTTTTAGGTCCGGCGTCACAGCGTTCACCGGGTGATGGCCGCTTCAGTTTACTTCGAAGCGGAGTGCTCTCTGCGGGTTTGATTCCCGCCGGCTTTCGATGGCGCTCGGCGTCTCGTCAGCAGAGTGAGTTCTTCATATGATCACTTGACAAACTTTCGTCACGAATGTTGACGCGTTTTACTAAGGCAACTTTACTTGATGGATGAGCTAATCAGTTTAATAGAGATGATTACTGAAAAGTGACGGTGCGAATCAGAACGCTTAATTCACAGTTAGCCCAGGTGAAAGCGAACTACTCGACGAGAAAGTCGTGAAGCTTCAGTTTGCAAACTAGCGAAATGGTGACAACAGCGCTCAACCTGGCAGTGCTCGTCGTCCTTCTGCTCCGCTCGGCGCGCTTCGTTCAACCGACAAGTACGTACACAGACACGTACCTGGTAGGATAAAAGTCGTAGAGCAGTATATCCGGCAAACTTTATTTTCACTTCGGGCCAAAATTTCCACAACAAGGGCTTTCTGGTGCCAAGGCAGATGGCGTCGAAGAGGCTGAAAATGCATTCCGGGCTTTGAAACTTCTAGCTCAACAGAGCTGAAACACACTGGAATGCGTAGTTCTGGTGCTGTTGACGACTCTTGAGGTTTTGGAGGTTTTCGGACCACCGTTGTTTTCTGCTTATAGACTCCGGGGCACTACTTTATTTCGGCACTTTTTCAAGAAGAAATGTTTTCCAAATAGCGTCTCTCTGATCGGTAGTGCCTCCGGGGCATAACACGGCAGTCGAGCACTGTCTAGCAGGTAGCGTTTGCGAACGAACAGCGTTTAATTAAGAACATCTATTTATCGAAGTTTTTTTCCGCAAAATCGTGCGCATAGTCGGCATGCAAAAGCAGAATAAAAGACAGCTCGCAAAGAATATTTTTCCAAATAGTGCGCCCCTGCCAAGCAGAGTCTTCGAGGGCAGTAAGTGGGGAAGGCTTTAAGTGGAAAAATACAGTAAACCTTAAGCAACTGCTACTAGCTGAAATCACGCATACGAAGTTGAGCTCGATCCCGGTGAGAAACTAACGACAACGTTTCATCCTTGAGAGAGCCAACAGTTTTGAATCGTTCGACAATCAAAACGAGTCGAAAAGTTTGAAACTTTTTCATATAAAGTTTTTTGGGACACCTACAAAATGGACGCATGTTCCGCAGGGGACCGCTGGGAACGAAAAGAGAGACGTTCGGTGCCAAATAGAATTTTTCAGAGGACAGTGGTTGACGAAAGTTGAAGTAGACAGTAGTAAATTTTTTGCGCCCGGCCGGTCTCATTTCGTTTTCTCAACAATTTTAGTCGGTGTCACCACACAGTCGTACTCTTCACTGTCATCGTGGTGTGGTTCGCAAACCAAAGGCTCGATGGTGATTCATCGGTGCATCTTTCAAGGCGGCACCTACCCGACCCGCTGGGGTGACATCTGGTCGATCTGTCAGAACGCCGGAGGCGCCACGCCGCTCTACACGATAACGACGGCTGAGCGTGCTCTCTGGCAACCTTTCCTGTGCGCCGCTGGGGTAATCCGCCTATCGGCTACTGTAATACCATCATTCGGGCATGTTCTGTCGATGAGTACGATGAGTAGACAATTTTTTAGCTAACCCTGGTCGCCCCGTTTTACAATTTCGCAACCGGGAACGTTCTCGTCAACGCGTGGTATACGACGGACTGGAACAGCATCTACTGGGTGTCGGACAACACGCCGACGCAAGACATCATGTACCTGAACACCGAGACGTCCGCCTGGGACAATCTCCAAGGGTGGGACGCGTATCAGCCGTCGATGGACAACGAGGGGCTGGCTTGCGAGCTCGGCATGGGCAACTGCGGCGACACAACCGCCTGCGTTGGCGTATGGAACGAGTACGCCGCCGGCGCCCTCTGTGAGCTCAAAGGTACGTTGCACAATATATAAAGGGCACCAGGCGCTTTAAAGAGCTTTGCGTCCCCTCGGCTTCATACATGCGTATCATCCTCCTGTGGAAGCGAGAAAACTCGAGCAAAAACTAATCTGCGTTTAACAGACAACGAAGCGTGGTGTGCCTTCCGAGGACTCATACATAGCACCGGCTCTTAATATCAAAAAATTTTTTAGCATGGTCTCATACATACATAAAGACATTATAATTTACATCATATATACTTAAAAAACGGTACAGTTTTTTAGCGCGTTTACGGCACAAAGCTAGCAAGTCGGACGTACCGATTCTCGAGGCCCCCTTCACGGTTCGCACAATGCGTTTTTGCAATCAAAATTTAGTGCAATATTGGAACGCATGCTGTACACAAAATTTCAGCCATGCCAGTCAACAAACATATTCCATTAAGGATGCTAGTGGGCTTGAAACCACATATGACAATAAATTTAACAAACGTTTGGAGGCGCTATGAAGATCCAGACACCACATTTTTCGGAAAAAAATAAGGTATCTGAATCTTGATAAAGGAGTGTTTGAATATCATTTCTGGTTACAAATTCGGATTCTACGTCAAAAATTGGGCTAGGGTCGATTTTTAGCGAATATTTTGATGTGGAAAAATTCCGCGCTAGATGGATCCAGAAATTTTGGAATCTAAATCCATTTTGATTTTTTACCTTACAAATTTTCGGCCTGTTGTATCGGCATGAGCATACACTTGCATCGATATTGAACGAAATTCCTAATCTCAAATCTCATCTCAAATCTCAAACCCATAGCTTTCGGCGTTTTTTCAAAAACTAGGCGTATTTTTTCAAGCATATTCGAGGGGACGACGACGAAAAGCAATACATCCACATGGAATGTGAACCGTGAAAACGCTACAGCTACAGGTTAGAAGTGTCGCGCGAAAAATAATCGACAACTTTTGTGTTTCTACCAAAAGCGTCAACGGTGAACTGGGTGGGAACGATGAACACCGCGATCAATGGCGCAAACGCTCTCTCCACGACGGCGCCTACGTCATCGACGCTGGCCGACTGCCTGCAGCTCTGCATGGGCTACAAGTGGTGTCGAAGCGTCGACTGGTGTGGCGCCGCTACGGGCGCGTGTCCCGCCGTCGCGCAGCCCGGCTGCAGTAACACGTGCAACCTGAAAGCGTGGCGCGCCGCCGACAACGTCACGTACTCGTCGTCGTCGACAACGTGCCACCACTATGATGGTACGTTTCGTGCTCGGATGTGTCGGCTGATAGGTTTCAGATTCAAACGTAAAAAACGCAACGTTGCCTACATATATGTCTTAAAGTAACGGAGCTAGCTATTGAAAAGTGAAAACTTGGTCCGAAAAGGGGCGAAAATTTGGTTGGAAAGCGTAGTGTGACCCTGAAAAAATAAAACACTTTCAAAAATAATTTTTCGTCTCTGTAGAGAAAAGTGAGCGTTGCTTTTATCTTTGTTTAACTGGCTTGTCTGTCTGCTCGGAGAAAAGCATGGGTCCGAGATCGATGTAGCCAACTGATGCGGCTATTGAAAATAATAGGGTAGCTGAAGAAATTGGTTTACTATAGAAACGCTCGTAGTCACGATAGCGCAGTTTTAGCTAGAACAGTTCGGCTTGCAGACGTTCTCAAGGCCTCTGATGGTGGATATTATCCGCTTTGTTTCAAACGGCTTTGAAACTTCGAAAAACGCATATCGCCTCTTGCCTCGAAAATATAGCCGCTTGCCAACGAGCCTACTGCGCGTCAACGATTTTCTTTCGTTAACTGTGACTGGTAAAAGCCGGTTGGAGTCGAAAACGGTACTAGGCGTTCGATCATTTTTTGCTGACATGTGTCTCGTGATCTTGAATGTCGGAAACACAGGACCAAATAAGCACAGGATAAAATAAGCCGCATCGATGAAGAGTTCCCTTGATCCGCAGAGCTGATTGAATTGGAAGCCGCCTTTGTTAAAAACTGGTAGTTGTGAAATCGGTGCTTTGAAATCGGATCGTGATAAGCATCCTCGAAACGTAGCACCCCGCAAAACGGAAAAGGACAGCATCGAGCCATAACGCAAATTGAAGGCTGCGTTCGACTCTATAAAACAGAAAAAAATTGTATTTTTAATTTAATGTGTTTTTTGCAAATCGACCTCAAACGTTTGAGTGGAAATTTATCGAGGGGAAACATGTCTACGTTTTAAGCGACGCGAAAAATTCTGGGATGGTCGCGATTGGAAATCACTTGACGGAATTACTGTGCTCACATCGGAGCTTACATCCGTCAAGTCTGCACGCTTGTCTGTTCTTCTCACGGCAATCCAGCTTTTGTTCGTAATTTGGGCCAAAATTGCATCAAAAATTTTCCCAACTCAATTGGACAACGCGCGGACAGCCGCAAGCCGATTTGCAAACGGCATTGTTGCAAATCCTCCTAACCGTCAAGGAATGGCTCGTCCATCCCGATCGGTGCTTTACAGCTTTAGCGGTATCGTTTTGTGTGAAGTTGTTTTCGTTTAAATTTGAGTTGTAACTTTGGCATTTTGCTTTGAAAAAACTTTAAAAAATTTTTTTATTGTTCATCTAACCAACTGTGTGGTATAACGCTTTCAAACTTACGAAGATGAATTCTGTCTCCGCGTGTGCAAATTTGATTTCCTTGACCAATGGTTAGCGGTTTAAAGTTGCGACCCGCCACCATATTTTTGACCACAAATCGCGAATCAGTGGGTCAAGTTCCATAAATCATAGTGCTTCGCAATTCGGGGGAATGTTTTGGAAATAGATCCTTGGAGAAGCGCTAGTTTTTGAACAAAACAATTTTCTTGACTTTTTTTAGCGGTTGACCGTAAAAATCGAGAAAAATGTTTTGTTTCAAACCTTGGTTGTTACTAAACTTTTCTCATTGGTCAAAAAATCTAGAAAACCAGTTCTAAGTGATCCAAGGCCTCGTAAGCTGAGGCGAAATGCAGTGGTAATATTTCCATTTTTTTCTACTTCCAGCGAGCCTAAAACGGTGCTCATTGCATTTTCGTCTGCCCCGATTGCGTTGAGACTGTGAGCAGAAAAAGAGTTGCTTATTTGTGGCTCTGGACGCAAGTAGCGGACAAAGCTCTGAGTCGCCAGGGCATGGCTCCGCGTGAGATTATTAAAAACACCGCAGTTACCCTACGTTCTCATGTTTTCAGAAATCGTCACCATTCCAGCGCAGTGCCCCTCGATTTTCGTGAACACAACCGGCACCTGGTGGCAGACGTACGCGGGTTACTGGCCCTTCGACTACACGAACGCGCCTGCGGGGCCCTACTACGCGAACGACGTGTGGACGTTTCAGTGCCTCGCCAACATGCAGCTACCGTCACCGTACACCTCGAACACGCTCGCGTACACCTGTCAGTCGAACGGACAGTGGAACATTCCGTTTCAGCCATGCATATGTAAGTATGTAGGTAGAAACACGGCAACTGGTGGTTACTGTACCCCCACATACACGGCAAACAGGATAAATTGATTCAGTAGTAGGCCAACTGACAAGAAAAGCGGTTTGCTAATCAAAAGAAAGTTTCCAGATCTCTCAACGCTGAACAAGTGATAAACCGGCGAGGTCGAAAAGGTATCCTCTGAAAAAGCTTCATTAGCAGCTTAGCGTGAGGTTGAAAACGTTATTTCGAAAAGACAGATACCGTACTTTCTTGATTAATCTCCCGGGGGAATTATTCAATTTTTTCCCTTTTGGACCAAGATTTTTATAAAATAATAATCCCCCCAGGGGGATTATTCCAGAAGTGCCATCCCATGTGCTTTGAAAATAAAATTTGTATAGCGCTAAATTTTGTGCTTGTAATAAAAACTCACCCTCATACAATGTGCTCTGACCTCTGTCCAGCCCAAACTTATGCTTTCGACCAAGAATTTCCTCGTTACTACGTAAAAAACCGTTCGCCGGCTGGAAAAAATCATATGTAATTAACTGACCTCTGAGAAAAAAATTTGACATAAAAATTCCCCCTTCCCGAATAATCCCCCGGGGGATTAATCGGGAAGGGGGATTAATCAAGAAAATACGGTATTTAACCATCACATTCGTGATAAGCTAGATCAAAAATGACTGCCCACCCAGGTTTTGAACCCGCAACCTTCTATTTGGAGTCGCCAGACCTCTTATTCCGGCCGCTATCGCAGTCAGACAGACACATAGACACACGCACAAAGAGACGACAAGCCCCCTCACGTAATGTTCACTGACTACGTCAGTGGACAGAAAAATAACAGCTTCCGGTACATTCCACTGTCGATGTTCGTCAGAGCCTCTGTGGTTGGTTTCTTTGCCCAAACCACAAAAGGCACGTTTATTAATTTAAAATCAGCTTTTCTTTTGCACCTATTTTTAAAGTTTTCGTTTTTTTTCAGATTAGGGATAAGACATAGACGACATTGACAGAGGTTTTCTGGTTACTTTCTTGTTGCATCCTGCATGGAGCGTAGAAGAATCCAAAAACAGCTAAGTGGTTAATGGTCCATTATCTCCTATCCCTTATTCTTCTTTGCCCTTACTTCCCCCACCCCTCGGAACAAAAGTTTGCAAACGTAATAGATAACCTAGTACAGTATGTTCTACATCTATAAGGTGAAACACCTAAATGTTCCATACTGTTCCAGAGCGTTTCATGGTGTTTCAGCGCGTTCTAGACGCAAAAAACTTTTGTACATTATTTTCTGTTGTTTATGCAGGATGCTCTTCGGCTTCGCCGGTTGCTTGTGTACAATGACGTCAAAACACATCTAGAACGTTCTGTTTTAGCACCTCTCATGGACCGATAGTCTAGCAAGCGTACATAGGTTAAAACGCGACCTGTCTCCTATTAAAATCGAACGTCTTGCAGCTACTACAACGTCCACTAAAACATCAACGTCTACTTCAACAACGCACTTGACAACAACGATGACAGCTGCGCCAGCAACAACCACGACCACTACACCTACAACCACGACAACTACACATACACCGGCGACCGGGACCGCGACAACATCGACGTCGACTACAACACCGACGACAACGTCGACAACTACACCGACAGCAACGGCGACCACTACACCGACAACAACGGCGACCACGACGCCAACAACAACAACTTCCACAACGACATACACAACTACATCGACGTCCACAAGCACGACGTCCACAAGCACGACGACCACAACGTCAACTGCAGGTAAAACCTACAGATAACAGTGAAACCCCAACCTCAATGATCTTAAGTACACCTTTTTCGTGTTCACTCAAAATCGTCATTTATTTTTTTGCTTTACTTTCTATGTGCTAGTCGCCGATTGCCCGTCCATCTTCGACAACAGCGGAACAATAAGCAGTGTCGCTCCGTTCCTTGTCGGCAACCTGTACACATTCACGTGCAAGGCAAATACTGTCGCACCATCGACGGACGCAGCGGTGGCGACGTACAATTGCTCGACGGGCGGGCTGTGGACGCAGCCCTTTCAATCCTGCATTGGTGATAAGTTCGACTTTTCTGTGAACGGACAACTATCATTAAGACGATTGCGGGAACGAATCTCAAAGGGCTATTAAAAAACATTACAATTCAACGTTTTCTCTCAGTAAAAAACTCGTTTGTTTTCGAGTCGTCGAACTAGAAAAGAAATTTTAAATTTTCCACCGCATTTTTCTCTAAAAGTTGAGATCGATTTTTCGAATTTTAGTTTGTTAATTTTTTTCGTATGTCTGCGACATTAGTGAGCAAAATTTACATTGTTGACTCTCCTCCATGCTGAAGTTTTTTCTGCTCAGGCTATGGCACTTGATTATATTATGAAAATGTGCAATTTTTTAGCAACGTGTCCGGCGCCAGGCGCCTTTTTCGACGGGACCCAGAATGTCGTCGGTGGCGTCAGTCAGGCGCTTGGCGGCCGCGCATTAGTGAATGCCATTCTCTACTACACGTGTAACGCCGGCTATACGCTAATGGGCGCGGCATCAGCGACCTGTCTCGCGACTGGGGAGTGGTCGTCGTCACCACCGATTTGCTCGAGTATACGATGTTTCTGCGCTCTGACTGAAATACAAATATAAAAATCATTTTTTTTGCGAAAAATTAACTCTGCGTTTTGTTTCTTTTTCCAGATCCGACAACGACGCTACCGCCTCGAATGCCACCGCCTCCGCCTTTTGAGATACCCCTTTGGTGGCTGTGGATCATCTGCGGCATCATCGGCGTTGCGATCGGTCTCGTCGTCGGCACTAAGTGGTCGTCATGCGCGTGGAAGAGTGCGGTCGCGAAACGCCGTTCTGACG
Organism: Prismatolaimus dolichurus; assembly: GCA_034691745.1. NCBI lineage: Eukaryota > Metazoa > Nematoda > Enoplea > Triplonchida > Prismatolaimidae > Prismatolaimus > Prismatolaimus dolichurus. Next base: position 10,970 of record JAQGBB010000256.1, read on the forward strand.
CTGAAACCATGCCGTAAAAAGTGGCAAACACGGACGCAGAAGGCACTGAAATACAACGATCTTTGAGGAAAAACAACAATGCACATATGTAATAATATAATAGAAAATACGTACAAGTATTAGTCGGCAAGAGCCGAAAATCGCAACTTGTGTAGGGATAAACGGACAATTATTCAGTTAATTTTCAAAAAACTATTATTTTTTGGTCCACTCGTAGTCGTAGTCAGTGAGCTTTTTGCGATGCGGCTTTTCTCAGTGATAGCGGCCGGAATAACAAAACTACGGACACCAAATTTGGTATAAGGGTGCGTATTTGCCCCGGGAGAAAGTGATTAGATTTTTGCTGCATTATGTTCAGTATTTGAATTGTTGTGACGTTTTGTATAACTTTTCTGGGCTATTCGTTGAACTTTCATCTCGAAGGTCAAAATTCAAATCCTGGGCAGAGCAAAGTTTTATTTGCTTTTTTGGAGTTTTTAACTCCGCTGATCATGAATGTGGTGGTTAAAGCCGGTTTTCATGCCTCAAAACCGGTTTTACGTCCATGGATATAAAGATGCGGTACATTTACCTTGTTGAACTTCAAGTTGCAAAACGGCGAGTCAAAAGCTTTTATAAATAGTGCAACACAACGCTGAGTAGAATAGAATGACGAACATACCGTAAAGCAATTTCGTTAACAAGGATTTTTTCCATATTGAAATCCGGAGTTATTATGTAATTGTAATGTTTTTTATACTTACAAACTTGTTAGCGGTTTATTTTTGGTCTGCCTGTTGAAAACATTTAAAGTGGTTTCTGCTTTAGCTTTGACGGAGGGTAGTCCAAACGTGCTGTGCTCTTCGTTTTTTTTTGTTTCTACATTGACTTAAAAGCGTTTGACAATTTGACGTTGCACGTTGCGTTTTACCATCACTATAAGGGTTTTGTATTCGCATTGCTTTGTGTTCAATTTGGTCATGTACTATTTAACATTAACGATACTTAGGGGTGTAACCTACTTATGTTTTTAGCCTGTAGCAATTTATTTGCTAAACTTAGAGATTTTTGTCTTTAGCAAAGTTGTGCGGTTTGAAATGGCGCATCTTTTAGGATTTATTGCAAAACAGCATTTTTATCCCACATTTTTGCATGTAGCTCAATACTTCAAGCGTTTTAAACATGATTTTGAAGAAAATTATTTATTTTTTTGCTGCCGAGAGCGTGCATTTGGCATCTAGCAAATACATTGCGCCATTCCAGGCCATGACTAATCGCAAATATAGTTTGCTAATCAAAATTAAGCTTCATAAAAGAAAAAGTCAGAGCACGGACAAAGTCCGCAAAATAATGACTTTTCACGATGCAGATACTTATGCACGAGTAGACCGTTGGTGAAAATTTTGATTTATTTCCCTGTACGTAGAAAGTCGAAGAATAAATAAAGTGGAGGTTAGTTTTTCGACTATAAAAATGCGGGCGAAACCGTTATCGGAATTAGCAAAACGTTTCACCGCTCAGCATTTTTCGCTTGTTTGCCACATGCCCGCATGGTGGCAGGAATAAAACAGAGCACGCTCTGAAGTGAGTTGTGTAACATGGCCGCAGTAAGCTTGCTAAACGTTGAGCTGGCTGGCAGCATAGCTAGTTGAACGTTTGCTGAGTGAGCCATGTTCGTGCAAAATGACAAGCATGACTTCGTCCATAGCTGAAATTGAATACGTAGTTTTGTTTCAGTTTCAGTTAATGCTGCGATCAGAACAAGGATGTACCCTCGTTGTTACCGTTACACTGGAGTTCTGATAAGGGGTCGTCCATAATTTACGTAAACGAAAATTGGAATTTTTTGTCCCTCCCTTCCCCATGTAAACAAATTTAGGTGTTAGGGATAGGCCTATCTTTTACACATGATGTCGTGTTTGGCCCGAATTTTCCCTTTCCCCGTAGGGGACATGCGCAACTGACGTCAGCTCAAAATTTGAAATTTTGACCCACCCACTCCTTCTGGTCACTCATCATCAGTTTTTGACCCACCCACCCCCTAACTAACGTCAGTTTCGACCCTACCCCCTCCGTATCAATGATGCCGACATATTTTGCGAGTGCGTTTTCAGCTTGAGGTAGGAGGCGACGTGATGACAATAATAAAACGAAAAAGCTTTACACGTTCAAAGCTTAATTTCATCACATACAGTAAATATGTGCAGCAATCCATCGAGTTTCATTTTCGGGCTCTCAGCAGCGTATTGTGCTAACTGTATACTAACAGATGCCGATTTTAAAACTCAAATTTTGGAGCGCCCGGATCAAGCTGTAGAACGCTTGCACCTCGTTCTCGCTGCGAGTTATATGCATTCCTTCATCAACAGCGCTAACAGCTTCTTCCGCGACGACCTCCGCTTCGTCGCTGTCATCATCGGTCTCACCAGCTGCGCTGTGTTGCGGCTGAACTGACGTCAGTTTTTTTTACCCCACCCCTCGTCAGAGTTCATCAGTTTTAGCCGACTCACCCCTCCGAGCTGACGTCAGTTGTGCATGTCCCCGCAGTTGTTGACGTAAATAATGGATAGTCGAACTCACATAAGACCGAAAAAACAGTTCGAGTTAGAAAAGTTTGACGTATGCAAAGATTTTACTTCATTCGAAGGTTTGTGCGAACGGAAGGAAGTTCGACTTATATGAATTTTTGACTTAAGCGAGTTCGACTTATCCGATTCTCACTGTATTACGTCGCTAGAGGAAAAAGCGGTCTGACCTCAACACTTCGAGCAGTTAAAACTGAAATGAAGTCAGTGATATCACACTGGGAGTCAATATCATCTGGCGGTGGATATCTGAATCAAAAGCGTACCATTTGGCCGAATGAGCTGGAATTACTGGATGCCAAAAGACCAACGACAATGACGTCACCGGGACTTACCTACGTAGCCTTTCAACGCACTCACTGGACTGCGAAAACTGCTGGTCTTTTGATACCTCAGACGTCATCACCAATTTCGCCGCAACGGTGCACTCGGCATCTCTGAAATTGAGTTTTCTCTGGTCAGTCATTTGCTGCAGCAACGTACCCATGCGACCCTTTTCAAAGACGTGGAAGTGGTAGCTAGTTTTTAGCATCCTGCCTGGAGCCCGAAGGGCGTAAGGAAAAGAATAGCTAACTGTTCAGGTAAAATCCCCCCTCCCCTCCGCCCCTCTCTCTCCTTCCACGTCAAAAAATCGAAAGTTATCGAACGTCCAGACGATCATAGTGTACTATGTTAAAGACGGTTTGGTAAAACACCATAGTGTTCCAGGCTGTTTCAGATGTTCCAGGCTATTCCAGAACATATCGAAAAGTTTTATATGTCTATTCTTTCTTGGCAGACGTGGAGAGGCGTTAGTGCACGGTATCGCGTGTCTTAGTCTTAGAATACCCCCAGCGAAATTCTCGAGAAAATCAGTTTACCCCTGCGATAGTGGCGCGAAAATCGATTTCCTAGGGATTTCCTAAAGCGAAAGTGTTTCTGAAATAAAGCTCAAAACTGAATTCTGAGATAAAGCTGTTGTTGTGCAAATAAAGTGTCCGGGCTCAAACTGCTTTCGGATTCTAAAACACTTTTAGCGAAAGTGATATCTAAATTTGAGACATGGAGACTTTTGGTAAACCGTCTTTTGACCGTGAACTGGTTTGCAGTCTCAATCTGGACATTGGTCATCCTGTTTCTGTGTTCACTTACTGCTAATGCAGTTGTAGCTCAGAATGAAATTGTGTCGCAGAAGCCTATCGGCGGCGGTCATCACTCGATAGCGTGTGGGCGCGTCGCACAGCAAGCCGATACGTGTTCTCGGCAAGATGAGGAACGACTGTTCACCAAATGTCATGATCGCCATGTATGCCAACGCTTGCAGTTCGAATATGCGATTGCTTTCGATGAACGAAAATGCCGTCTCTGTGATGAGTCGCGAGAAGATGATGTAGTCAGCGTGCACGAACTCGGTGACGAGGTTGCGCAGAGCAAGTGGATGGCCGGCGGAAAGCGCGAAAACTTTTTTACTGTCAAACTGCACGTCAAGACCGTGCGTCGTCGTGAATTTTTCCGCGAACGTCATCACATCGTTCAACGAGAAGCCGCCTACCTGAAACCAATCACGGAAACTGCGAAAAGAAAGAACCACGAAAGAAAGAGCCAAGAGAGAGCCACAGCTATGCAATCGAATGCGAGGAGTGCTATTTCAGAACAATTCTACATGTTTTTGTGCGTAACTTTCGAATGCATCAGCTTTTAGGCGAACTGAAAGTAGCTTTCAAAAACAATTTTTTTCTGGAATTTTTTAGAAATGCGAACAACGTCCTGCAGTGGCTAAGTTCAAAAGTTATGCACCGAAAAACATCTGGATTCGTCGAGTAACACCAATATGGAGAAAGGCGAAATCTCCGGCGTTTTCGTCATTTCGGCGGAAAAAAACGCCAGCGATTTCGCCATTTTACCGGCGAAAACGCCGGAGATTTCTCCATATTTGTGTTAATCGACGATTACGGTAGCGTGATCTTCTGTTATATGCGTTACCTTGATGTTCATAAACGCGTATCCAGCTTTTGCGGCGAGTTTGCGAATCAGGCTGTCCCCTTCATTAGTGTTGCACAAGACGGGCACGCCTAGCTGCATGATGTACTCGATCGAGTAGCAACCATCGACCAGGATCTCCGACGAGAAGTTATCGAGCATGAGCAGGCAGCGCTTATTTGTGAGCGCCAACGCGCAACTGCGAACGAGCTGCCAGAGAGTCGGTTCTGCGCCATCGTTTCCTGTTGCCGGCTCATCGACGCCGATCGGCGCTGCCGACAGTCGACTCTGAAGATCGGTGAACAGAAGCACCAACTCACGGCGAAACATCTGCTCGATGGTCAGCCCCCGATGTGGATCGACACCGAACGCACCGACGTGACAGAAGAGAACGCCGTCCTTAAACTTCGAACTGTTCATCGATGAACTCGCAAGAAGCTGAAGAAAGATCTGCGTCTTTCCGCTTCCGCTGCTACCCTCGAGCAGGACGAGCGTCGAGGACGACGCCGCCGTCTCGAACGCTTCCGCGATCTGTATGGTGTAGTGCTCGCGGAGAACGAAGTGACTGACCTTCTCGTGCTGAATGAAGTCGGCCGGGTACTCGAAGAGAACGGGCACCGCCGGGACGCCACTCGCGAGGCGTTCGCGACTGTCTTGCGCCGCTTTGTAGCAGTTGCTGAGCTGTTCTGCGAGAGTTGCCTGACTTTTCGCCTCGAGGCTATCGAGGAAGGCGTCGAAGAAGCCCTTGTCACGCCTCGAGAGGAGGTCGAGAAAGGCGCTTATTCGACCCGCCTGACTCATCACCTTGTCGCGGATGGTCTCCTTCTCGTCGGCGGTGATGAACTTGCGGAGCTCCATCTCGTCGAGGTGTTCGCGCGGTTCGAAGTCCTCTGCGACCGCTGGCAGCCACTGCTGGAGTGCGGCGCGAAGAATCTCGTTGTGGAGGAGTTGCGCTTTCAGCGACTTCGTGATGAACGCCTGACTGCGCTCTTCGGCGATCTGGAGCGCTTGCGGCAGCGCGTCTGGACGATGACCGGCGTGTCGATGTGCTGATGGAGCGGGAGCGCTCGAAGCTGCGGCCGATGTGTTTGACATGATTACTTCGATGCAAAGTGAGCCTGTGATGTGGTGCTCTGAAGAGGTGCGTCTGATATCGCAACGCAGTCAGCGACAGACCCAAGCGCGGCGGAATGGAACTGAGGATGCGGACTATAGATGCTGTAGATTGCAGATTTTCGGCTTTCTTTAAAGACCGCGCAATTTTAAAAGGGTGCAGCTAATGTGGGTGTAGAGTGAGCGTCGTTTATCAGCAAACGTTCTGAGGCACGAAAGATAAGCTCAAAGACAACCGACCGACGAGCTTTCCCGCACTCGCACTTGGTGCCTGTTTTTAAACAAATCGTAAACAAGTCGGACGTGCCAAGCCGTAATCCCAGTTACACGTTTCCAAACAGTAATCCCTCAAATAAAAAATTATCTTCAAGATTTTTGGAAATAAAAATCGACTGCCGTGAGCGCATTTTTCATGAACTTCAACACTGCTCAGAGCTTTCTTGCTCGGACACCACTAAGAGTGTGACTTGATAAGGGACGAGGTAACCGCGGCAAGGGGTCCGCGGAGTGGGCTAAATTTTTTTGCTAAAAGTTGTCCATATTGGGAGACTTTTAGCATTGGCACAATTTTTCGAACCGGTTTTGTTGTTCAGCGGCAGCCCGCCAAAGTTAGTCCACTCAGACTCACCAAGGTAATCCCAATAGTCTTCACTTACTACGTGTGACACAACCAAAAAACCGCATCTCGATCAACTGCTTCTAGCTCGAGATCGACGCGAAAATGTCGACTTCAGCGTTGATTTTACACGGGAAAGATACTTCGATACGGCCCCCTGCCTTCAGTATTGCACCTCCCAGTGTCCATCTTCGAATCAACCCGTATTTTTGACCTAAGGTATCTAACGCAAAAAACCGCGTCTCGATCGGTCGCCCCCAGCTCATGATAATTTTGTCACAGACTTGCTTTCGGACACACCAAAAGTTATTGTAATAGTCTCCACTTACTACATGTTAGTGGGACTAAAAATGACCGAAATATACTATTTCGGTTTTCGAAAATGCAATGCGAAAGCACCTTTCTGGTTTATCAATGCCATTTTCTACATTGGAGCATTTTGCGCAACCGTGGCGTGAAACACCGACACTTCGGGTTATTGGAGATGTACTTGCCGCGGACTGTCACGGCTGATCTATATATTGACGTCATCTAACAATTCATAATTTTCGACTCGCCTGTCAGTCGCTTGGCCACATAAGCATTACTATCTTTACGCGTAGCGTCACTTTAAGTAATGTCATTTATGGATGAGTCATTCTTGCACACGCAACATGCAGCGGCGAATTATTACAACGATGAATCGCTTTTTGCATAAATCTTTACGCGGGGAACCAATTTTGCCAGGTTCTCTTGTCTCCAATAGTGAACCCCAATGCCCATCTTCGAAATCATGCGAGCTATGCACCTAAGGTATTCAACGCAAAAACCCAATCTCCATCGGTTGCTTCTAGCACACGATCGACGCATGAGAGTCGATTTCATCATGGGCGACAAAATTTGAAACGCTCCCCTGCCACAAACATTGCACCGCCAGGGTCCATCTTTGAACTCGTAGGTCAATGTGGCATCCGCAGCTTGTTCCCCTTCTCACTGCGTAGTGTAGCTAGCGCGCGTCGGTCTGTCGGCCGCCGGCTTCGCTCGGTCCATCTGGCATTAGCATATCCACCAGTGCGTGCGCTTGTCAGCTAGCTAGTGGAATCAGGCGGACTCTTTATACTCGCAGATGAGTTAGCTTCTTTGTGTGCTAGCTAACAACGAATGTACATAGCTAGCTAGCTTCTCCCATTCGAGTGAGTTTTCGACGAATTGCTTTATGTGCGTATCAGTAAACGGTTACTTGTCCGCTACGACGAAGCTAACGCGTATTACGGACGCCACAGTCCATCTTCACCTATAGTGTCTAATGCAGAAGAAACCGGGTCTGAATCGGTTGCCTCTAACTCAAGGTAATTTGTTTACGGACACATCCTGATGGACAGAGATCATCGCAATAGTCTCCATTTACGTGCAAGTGGAACTAAAAATTTGATAAAATTGGGAAACTGAGAAAATAAAGGAGACGCCAAAAGATCTTTTTGCATCTTCTGAAGCACGCAGTGCGAAAGTAAAGATAGCTACCGGGTCGCATGTGAGTGAGTGAGTGAGTCAGGCTGTCCGGACGATAACGTTAGTTTTTCTCAACCTATTTTAAAAATTTCAAAATTAAAATGAATCTACGTAATCCGAGAATGGTCTTTTTGCTACTTTCGGCTCTGTCCGATGCTTGTAGCGGTGTCGGTAGTAGGGGAGTGACCGTTCGGACTTCAAAATTTTTTTTTCGATCGGCATTCATCATCGTCTGCTGACGATATTTTGAGCTCTAAGCAACGCTGCGACCTGTTTTATGTATTATTCGAAAGCTAAGAACAAAAAGAACAACTTTTGTGCACATCAGACTCAAGCCCACGAGGATGACCAGTCGCAAACAACTTTTGAACATTGATATATCATGTTCAAAATCGAAAACTCGTCACGCAAGGCTAAACGTAAAGCTGGGGCTACGAATGTTCCATTCTCATTTGATATTAACAGACAAACGTCTACGATACCATAGCCAGACGATGCATTTTTCGGCTTTGCCGATTTACTTGTTGAGACTATGCATTATAGTACTTTAGGCTTATCAGCAAAGTCTTTTGTAATTATGCTTAATCTGGCTTGAAAGCAACGTGGGCGCAAATGCTCGCAGGTGACCACATTTTGTTGAAAATTCTGGTCTTAAGCGCGCTCAAGGCGCTACAAACACAAAACGTGACCGCCGGTCACCCCAAACTGGCGGCTAGCAAGGTATAAAATTGCTCGTGCGTTAAATTAGCAGATTTTGTTTCCCAGTGCTACGTAAGACCGATACTGTTCACCTTTTTCTGTGAAGCAGTGCTCGTCGCAGCAGCTGTGCAACACAACAAAGCCGCACGGCGGGCGTAGGCCAGTTTGCTAGCTTTATGCCCGTTAGCTAGTGTAGCTATGTATGCTCTCATCACCCGACTTGGTCGATTCGCTGCACGTAAAATTTTGACAGACTAAACCTGGCCGAGTACCGAAGCGCTTCAATTCTGCGCAATTCAACTTTGTGTCGGACCAGCAGTATTTGTGTGCAGTTTATTTATATTCGCACGCACTGAGTGCTTCCTAACTCACTGAGAAACTGGATCACAGTGCACTGAAGACAACGTCGTATTTGTGAAGCACCTAATGTCCTAGTACTCTATACCAACCTGACGCCATTAGAGACCTGGAAAAACGCGATAAAAATGACAAAAAATTCGATCGGATTTTAAAAATCTTTAAAATTACGCGACCAAAATGCGAAAACAATATTTTAGCGAAAAACTGCACACAAAACGGGAGATAATGCTTCTTTGTGTAAGGACGTTTCGTAAAAAGTAAACCAACTACAAATTACACAGTGCATAAGCGTTTTTGTTAACACAAGATTTCAACACTGTAGAAGCTCTTCAAAATACTTCCAAAAAACAATAAAAAATGACTCACAATTTTTCAAAAATTATGTCAAAATGAGAAAGCTACCTAAAATCTATCAAAAATGACAAATTACAAGAAAAACGCGAAAAACATGCTTTTGTCCAAAGTAAAAAAACTGCGCAAAAAATTACGCGATCGCGTAATCGCGTTTTTCTAAAGTTCCTAAACGCATACTTCTGAACAACTGCTACATGAAAGGGTGAAAGAACCTTTTTAAAAGCTGATGCTTCTAAAAGAAGCTCTGAAAAAGCTAGTTGAGACAGAAAATCTGTTGGACTCTGTCATCGAATTACGTGCGATTCATGGAAATGTGCACTTATCTGTAAACATAGACTCCTTAAAAGGTGTCTAAGTTTTTCAGCCAAGTTTTCTGCCCGGCTAAGGTCGTTTTTGAACTGACAGGTTTGCTGAAACGAATATGCTCATAAACATATGCAAACTTCAGAATCTTAGCTGGTTAATTTCAAAAAGGCAAGTTAGCCATCAACTAGACGCTTACTGGGTCGCAGCCTGAAGAGAACGACCCAGCTGTATTACAGACGTAGCCACGAGGGACTAAAGTCGTTTTAGTGGCGTAGTCACTAAGAATCAGCCAGATACGGGTCCATGTGCGTAGTCGATCTTTACCGAAATTTCGGTAATGTGATGTCATATGTTTACGTGTTTTTCTAAAATTTGCTCGACTTCCCGAAAGTGCGTAAACGTGACGTCATGTATGTATGTTCCGTACGAAAATTTGCTGGCCCTTTGTCAAAATCTCGAGATGATAACGTCATATGTGTAAACGAGATCATAATCCTCGGGAAATGATGAGGATCCTCCACAAGCAAAGCTTTTGCACTGGACAGGTTTTCCCCGTAAAAACCGGGTTTTTGCCGATTCAAAGGTTCAGAATTCCAAACCAAAAGATGCTTTTTTGCTGCTCTGTAAGCAATGTTATTTTTCGCTTTTATTTTTTGTGGGGATTATTCCCGGGGAAATGATAAAGATTATCTTTTTCAGATTTTCATTTCTGCTTATAAGCAGAAGATCGAACGTTCGAACCCGCGCAGGCATCAACATGTTTGCTTTATTTTCTTTTTTGCTTCTTGAAGCAGGGCTTAAAATTTTAGTGTTGGTTTTTAAATTTTGTCGAAGATTTGTTTTTGAAAATGGAAAACCGTTTTTTGCGTCAGTAAACTTCGAGGGTGAATACATCCGACTTGCTTTTAAAGATCACGTTCCGAAGATTGTGCATCATAGGAAACGTCATAGCACTGTAGCTCATTTCACAAGTACCATACCCTTGTTTATCGATTAACATCAGCAGGGCGAACGACGACTGTTTTTTTGCGTGGTGACTACGACTGCTGTTTTTAGTAACGTTATGACAAAATTTACGTCGCAAATCATGAGTCAACCAGTTGGTCGCAAGCACTTTGGATAAATAGATATCAACATGATCTGCGACCACAAAGTAGAGACAGTAAGCCTTTGCGTTAGCTGTACTGTACTGTTGCTGTTGATGACGCTACATGCAAAAGATAGTCTGTGCTTATGTGTTAGACCAAGTGACAAAAGAAAAAGGACGGAAGGTCGAAAAATTTGAATTGTTGAGTGGCCTCATTTATGAATGCGCTCACAATGAAGCACTGTAGTGTTAGCACACGTAGATCACGTGGCTGATGGTTCATGTGCATCTCGACTATAAAGTGGCAATGTGCAGTAGAAGCGATTTTGCTGCCTAAACAATTTACAGACGAGTGAAAAGTTTCGGATACCGTACCGAAAGTTCGCACCACCTGACGCGTGAGTTTTACAAACACGACGCGCCAATTAAAACAACACCCCACAAAACATCATATAATAATACTTAAAGCTTGCCAAACACGATTGGCGTGGCGTCGTTGCTGTGTCGACTTTGCTGATTGCATCGAAAATGTGCCCGTTTGGAGCAAAAAGTCCAGTTAAGCCCACTCGTCTGAACTTTTCGAAAGAACAATAAATAGTGCCTTTTAGGTGTTTTGGCGTCAATAATACAGAGCTCGTAATCTTGTCAATAAATCTTTTATTTTTTTTTTAAATTTGTGGTTATCAAAGAATCGGCGGCCAAGCACTCGAGACACGAAACCGTACCATTCTGCAGCGTGCACGTCGTTTTTCACCCGACATGGTACCATAAGTTGCCGCAAACCGAGATGACACTCGGCGTCGAAAGCGCTTTATTACC
>JAQGBB010000257.1:0-22318 GCA_034691745.1 Prismatolaimus dolichurus
GTCACTTGGGGGGGGGGGGAGCTCAGACATTGTGACGTTCCGTGACGAGGGGGGGGGGAAGGGGGGGGGTCCAAAAACCGCACTTTTCACGTGACGCCATAAATGCACGGCGCCAATAGCAAAAAATGTGTGGAATATATGAAAATCGTAGAAGTTTTATTTCCATATATTTTTTTAAATATTTGAGCTTTTTTGTTATTTATTCAAAATACAAGTAAAGATGCAAAAAATACCGTTCTGGTGTGAAGTCAACCGGATCCGACCACGTTTTCGGATCCACATGAATGAGGTTGTTTGGAGCGAAAACTTCCACGCCAGGAACCAGATGAATACCTTGGATCACGCACTCTTCGCTACACTCTCGAAGGAGACCCCTGTATGGAAGCACCGTTTAGAAGGAAAGACAAAATTCACCAACGGCAGCTGCTCATACGATAGATCAGACGCAACAAGACGCATGGATTCTTTGATGACCGCATCCAAATAGAAAAGCTTGCCAACGGCGTCGTAGGCTAAATCAGTCTAAAAATATAAAATCAGCCCTGAAAAATGACGCTATTCAGCGTAAACAATCACAGAATTTTCGGTCACAATGTTACGCCTAAAATTTAAGTATAATATTCTTTGTTAAATAAAAATGACCAAAATTATTTGATGAAATTTCTAGAAAAAGACTAAATTTTTGGATAGAAGCAGAAAAAAGAGTAAAAATCATGAAATCTTATGTTGGTAGCCCTGACCATGTCAGCGATCTCGGCTTGAAGCTTTCGCTGCTTTTCGGGGTACTTCGCGAGAAACCACACGACGTTGGCGCACGTAAGGCTGATTGCCATGGCACCCGCGTGGACGTACGTAAAAACATTACCAACGAGGTCGTAGTCCGAATTCCAGAGCACCTAAAACTATTGACTCAAATAGTTTGAGATATTTAGCGGAATTTCTTCAGCGAACCTCAGTCTCCGTCGAAGCTGAGCTTTCATCTACCTCCACTGGTCGCTTATCGCCAGTGGTTGAGTGCTTAATTAATAATTGAATCATATCATTGCGTCTGTTTGACACCTAAATAAAAGGCTATGCAAATTCAATTGAATTTTTTTGCAGCAAATTTGCAAACTTCCGAAGCCGCTTTTCGTTCGAAGAGAACGTCCGCGTAGCAGTTAAGCGAGTTCTTCGCATCTGCGGGTGCCAAAGCTTGCAGGAGATAGCCGAAAGCGTTACTGAGAGATGGAAAATAAACTAAAATAAAAATACTGATGGATCGAGGTTCAGCATTTAGTAAACAAAGTACATGAAAAGGATAAAATTTTTGACGTCATCGGATCCAACGGAGCGAAAGTTCGCGTAACGCTCAGGTAAAAACTGTTTTTCGAATTTGTCTGGCATGCTGCATCAGAGTCCATGAGGTATTTGGCCAGAACGTCAATGGAGAGAAGCAGAAAGCGGCTAGAAGCAACGACAAACATTAAATAAAATCAGAAGTTAAACCAAGATAAAATCGTGAATGCGTTACTCGAAAATGTCCACTGATTCTCCCTTCGCTGTTGATTTTTGAAGCTGGTTGATAAACACGTCAATTTTGTCGTTTATAATTTCCTGCATCTGCACAAGGAAATTCAGAAATAGAAACCTCGAATCAGACGTGAAGCTTGTAAACTTTGAACAAACCTCTTTCATTCTAGCGACAACGAATACTGGCGCAAGCGCCTTGCGAGATGAACGCCATCGCTTTCCTCGCATAAACGGCACTATTTGCTCCTCGACGTTCGTTTGATGCATAGGGAAAAGCTAAAAGATACAATGTACATTATTGTCGAAGAAAAATGAACTGCCTCTAAAAAACGAAAGGATTTAATGTGCTTCTGGAAAATCGATAAAGTCAATAATTGAAAAATCGAAAATCGAGGAAAAACCAGAAAAAAAATCAGAATTAGTCGTTCAAAAATTGGCGTTTTTTTAAGAGTCAATAGTCGAAAATCTTTCAGTATTGAATCATACGGTATTGAACAGAAATCAATCTCGATTTTGCAAGCATGCATAGTTCTACGTGTTCTGAAGTTCACCTTTCTGTCAACGAAATTCTTCGAAGATCGCACGAAGACCTCGGTCACCACGTCCATATCGAACACGACGACAATGAGCCGAGAGCCCATATAAAATCTAGCAGCGCCAATATGTCACTCACAACATTTAGCTTTTGATTTCAGTGTGTACCCAAACGTGTCGCCGTACTCCTGGTGCCATTTTCTAAGCACTGCAGCCGTTTTCTGCACAAAATGTCACTGTAAAACATAAAGCTGCAGAAAAATTAGCTAAAATTTAACCTCTAATTTCAACAGTGGGATTTGATGTGTGTTCCCATAAATGAAGTGTGTCGGCGGTCCCTTCAGTCCGAGCCGATCGCGAAGTCGAAGATCGTAGAAGCGCTTCCTGCAGCGTGTGCATCAGTTTGCAAATTGCCTAGGGTTTAATCTGCAATGCTTACCAGCAAGCGTACACAATCGCAGCCACCGTAATACAAGCTAACACTGATAGGATCATTATTGAAGGCTGAAAACGATCTCATCAAACTACACTCAACTCAGACGCAACGATATTCCTACATTTTTTCGTTTGGTTCGCCTTTCTCAAAAAGTTGCAAACTGGCTTTCTTCTCGACGGGTTGTATGGGAATAAAATACGTAATTGCACGATATAAAATATTGGCCTACGCTGTGTTAGTCGTAGAAGTATATAGGTTAGATGATATCTTACGTTCACGTCGGTTTTCGGATGCAACGAATTCTTCGCGTCGCCTCTCATTTCATACCCTATCGTCTTGCATTCGTCGCAATGCTCGGCATGCTGAAAGAAATTTTAAAACCTGTATATAATCGCACCGGTAGATAGTTTGCGCTCAGATGAGTGGTCTCTGTTCTGATGAGGCTTGCGGGGGATAATCTAACAAATATCGAAAATTTTTGAGACAGTTTTCAAACTCTAGCGAAAAGCCGAAATTGACCCTGCCATACATTTTCCAAATCGGGAGCAAAAACCTATTTTTACAAATATTTTTTCATGTGTTCACTAACAACAGGCTGGTACTGACTTTTAACCGGTACCGGGTACTGAAAAGCACTAAGTGCTACCCGGTTTGAAACCGGATACCGGGTGCTGACCGCATACTAGCCGAAACATAATCGAATCCACGTCGGTCTCACCCAGCAAGGCCATACATTTGTGAGCATATCAGCCTAAGTAGCTGAGGTGCGCAGAGCCAATCCTGCTCACTTCTGCATGCTTTATTGTGCACAAACTCAAAAAATTAGGAAAAAATGAAGCTCAAACTTTCAAATGAGTTTGTTTCGTGAGTGAGATGAAAGCGTCCTAAAATCCAAATAAATGGTGGGCTTTTGTGCTACTGTTCGAGTGTTCGGTCTTTAAATTTCACGCTTCAACTCGAATCCAAAAATTCAGACCGCAGGACTCAGACACCTAGGGATCAGTTCGTTTCGACTTTGTAAAGAGAATCATATGGTCAGAAAGCAACAAGCGTTCTAAATTTTTCAAAAAACAAATTTTATTGCCAAAAACCACAAGCAAAGCAAGGGGCGAACGAATTTCTAATTTTCCTAATGTATGCCCAATTTTTGACAATTTTTTTTTTAAATTTGCAAAGTCAAAATGCATACTGGTACATGAAGGGTGGCGTGGGGTTTGAGCTTCGAACGTTTGATACAAATGGAAGTTTCGATCAATTCTCGACATTTGGGTTTGGTTCGGACTCGATTTTCGAAGCCTGTTTCTTTGTTCTGGGCGTGTTAGATAACAAAACCGATCGATTTCTCTATGTGGAAAAGCTAAAAAGTTTTAAATAGCGAGATGCTTCAAACTGGAGAAATATTACCAATCCGGAACACAGTATGTTTAGGAGTTTGGGTTTTGTGCAGTCAGGCGCAGTAATAGGAAATTTTTGTGGAAGTGCAAAAAAGATGAAGGGGGTTGGAAATTTTGAAAACTTTGGCATACAAGTGTAAGAGTTCGAGATTTTTACGAGGCCGAAAATGAGTTTTCCGAACGTTTTTGGTCACAATTCTTAGTACCCGGTACTCAATATTTTATCTGTTCAGCTCGGTAACCGGATACTGAAAAACACCTGGTACTGCCCGATTTGAAACCTGGTACCGGGTAGTACTCGCTGGCCGTTAGTATTTATCAACCATTTATTAACCCTTATCAACCAAATATGAAACCCTATATGGAAAATCTATCAAAGCTATCGCAAAATATTGTTGAGCTACTCGTCTGAAACTGGTAATTTTACTAATATTATTTTTTTCACACTAGAACCAAAAAATATTTTCGCGGAAAAGTACTAGAATTTTAATTCATTTATGATACACGAATACACTATAACTGAATATTTATAGATAATATTTTTAGTAGTTGGTCGTAAATACAGTAATCCGATCCTTTTTCTAGATTCACTAAAATTAGGTCGTTCGAAGTTAACTGAATTTGATTAAGCAAAATAACGTATTTTTCAAAGAAACTGAAGATTTTATATTTTTTTGCCTCGCAAATTTAGCAAATAGCCTAAATCAGTAACTGAAACTAAAAATAATACTGATATATTTCAGCGATGTAGTAAAATAAATATTTTTAGTACAAAGTTTGTATTAGAATTAAAATTAATACTAATAAAATCACTGTATGGAACTGCATGAGTGCTCGACTTTCCGCTACTCGGTCGTCCTTCAATTATACATGTTCAGCTGAATAAAATGTCAATTTTCGTACACTATGTCAGCCCCTCCGTTTGTGGCAAGAGTAGTACTACTTTAATCTTAAAACAGCGAAGTAAAAAACAAAGTAAAATAGTACAAATTCGAAGCCAAGTACTCTTCAAAGTACCATCGCATCGCATTTGTTGCTGACATCTGAAGACATAAATTTGTTGAGAAAACGTCTCAACTAAAATCGTGTTTTCTTCACTTCTAGACTGTTTTCTTCTGGTCGAATTGGCTGGGTCCGTTTCGCGTCTAAAATTTTCCCGTAACGTATTTTCTTCGGCGGCGTCCTCCCGCCTTGGAGCAATGTAACGACGTAAAGTGGAAGAACGCCGCCCACTTTTAGTAGAGGAAAAGTGTCAGTCTAATAAACATGTTTCTTATATATTTCAAGTAGGGTTTGGGTGCATGACACATTCTCTCTTAATAACCTTCATTGAAACACGAAGTATTGTAATAGCACCGAGAACAAATTAAGGCTTATGAAGAAAGCGCAATATTACCCCTCCCCCATATTTTTCATTATTGAAAAGCGGAACCTAATTTTGCCTAATTCGGGTTTTTCAGTCATAAATAAAATGTTTTTAAAAAATTTGCGTTTAATTAATGACAGGAAAATATTGAAAAAATCCAGCAGTGCTGCGGTGCGTCAGTGCTGCCCAGTCGTCACCCTATACACGTACGAGCTCTAAATTCCTTTTCCCCATGATAAAATTTTTAGTCTCGCGTTTCAGCAAAAAATTAGGGTTTTCCAGCAAACTAATTGTGCATAAATTCTGTAACATCTAGTTTTTATATCAATAATCACCAATGGCTCCCTCAAGAAGTGTGGACAACGAGATGACGCCACTCCTGAAAACGCAAGGTCGCGATCCACCTAACGGCGCAAGCACTCCAGTCGTCACGAAAAAAGCCGCCGCTAATTGGCATCTGATTGCGACCGTAGCGATTGTCTCTTTCGCATCGGGTATCCAATTTTATAATGCTGCCGCCGTCAACAATCTCCAGTCGGTTGCACTCCCGTGGATCAACTACACCTTGCAGACTCGATACGGGTACGATGACGTAACGTCGTTTGATGTTACCGGCGGTTGGTCACTCGTGTCAGGCTTTGATCGGCTCGGCTCGTTGGTGGGCTTCTTCTTTGTTCGAATCTGCGCCGAACGTTTGGGTCGACGAGGTTCGCTTTTGTTGGGCTGCTCGATCACCATTGGCGGCGCGATTCTTTGCATGTGTGCAAAAGTGGCGAACAGCCTCGAAATTCTGCTTCTCGGACGCCTTATGCTCGGTTATTCGACGGGATTTGGCTTTGCGATTGGTGGCATGTTTCTCACGGAGATTGCACCCGCATGTTATCGTGGAATCTGTGGAGGAGCAATGCAGGTCTTTATTGGCGGAAGTGAGTTCCTCGCGGCGATGTTTGGCCTTCCTCAGCTGCTTGGAACGCCTGACCTTTGGCCAATCGGATTTGGTCTTGCGGCTATTCCGGCGGTGGTCGAGCTTCTGTTTCTGCTTCTCGTTGCGACACACGAGAGTCCAAAATATCTGTACTTGACAAAGCACGAGGAAGACAAAGCGCTGTCATCGATTTTATTCTATCAGGTGAGTTCGATTTTCCTTCCTTTCTTTCTTCCTTGGACATTAGCAAAATAAGCTGTTGTGGCAAAAGATGTTTTCGTATTTCAGATGGTAGAAACAAACATTTCGAATCCGACCGTGGATGAAACGATGGAAGAACTCCGCACAGAAGCAGCAAAAGCGCAGACACGCGAATCGAAAGGTCGTCAACACGTCCGCATGATCGATCTTCTCCTTCATCGAGAATATCGAATGCCCTTCCTCGTCTCGCTTGCTGTCCTGGTCGCAATGCCGCTCTCGGGTCGTGGCCTCATCCTCTTCTTCTCCACCGACCTCATCCTCTCAACGACGAGCTCGTCGGTCGAGTTCGCAAAGTATTTCACCGTCGCACTCGGTCTCGTAACGCTCTGCTCCAGTCTTATTGGCCTCAGCTTAATCGAGAGGATCGGAAGGAAGCCCCTCTATCTTCTCTACCTATTTGGGTGTGCAACTTCGCTAACAGTCATGGCGATCTTCTCTTCCTTCACGTTCCTCTGGTCGGACATTCTCACACTGATCGCGCTCGGCGCCTATCCAATTATGTACGGAATCGGAACGGTTCCGGCGACCGTGATCGTTGTTGAACTATTCGACACCCATGTGCGATCGCTTGTGCTGTCGATCGCCTATTTTAGTCTATGCTTGTTCTCGGCGATTGTCGCCTTTACGTATTTGCCATGGAAGCTTGCCGTTGGTGCGTCGGCGAGTCTTGCGCCTTTCGTGGTGTGCACGTTTCTTTTCGGTATTTTCATTGCTATCGCGATGCCTGAGACGAAAGGCCGCAAGGTGGAGGACGTTGCCGATAGCATTATTATAGATAACGATAGTTTGTATTCATCTATTTTTGACTAATATAAATTATTTTTATCGTCTAATAATGTCGAAAAATTTGTGGTCTATTTTTTGTTGGGATCGCACTCTGTGGACGCGGTGGATGTTTTCGGTGGACCGTGGACAGGAAAAAGTTTTTTCACCGAAAGCTTGCCGAAATATTTTGCCTTATACTGTGATTCTTTTAAAAAACTTCGCAAAAAATAGGAAAATTTATAAAATTTCTAATAAAACTTTAAAAAGTCAAATTTTGCGTACAGATTTTGAAAAATTGAGACTATACTTCCTTTTTAGCAGTGAAAGTGCGTTGAGAACGCTATATTCATGAATGGTTTGGTCTGAAAACGTCGCCGCAGCTGTTTACCCGGGCTTTTTATGGCGGTTTGCACAGAAAAGTTAGTGTTACAACGTTTTCAGTGGACATTGATGGACGTCCATCGTCCACTGAATAAAAATTGTGTCCACCGAATGCCAATCCCTAGATCTGTCAGACTCTTTAAACGTGCTAGCTAATGCAGTAAGCTTTGTTTCGATAAAGTTTGATTGTTTCCTAGCGATGAGTCACAACGAGTAGTTGCTCAGGTTCAGTTTGCCATATTGAGGTACAAATCAGATTAATAAAATAGAATAAATACAAATTAAATAAATTTAAATTAGATACGGATTCATCCACACGAATGCGGTGTTTGCTACTGGGAGTCGTGTGAAAAGCTATATGCGCGTACATGTAGTCTGCTGAGATTGCACGATAAAAAGCATATTTTCAATTCCTGTGCCGCATAAAGATCTCAACGTGATAAAAGTTGAGTCTAATGTTTTAAAGTCAATCACGAATTTCTCGTTTTCACAAAAAATTTAGCTGTCCAGAAAAAGACAGGTCCGTCATCACACAAATTCTTCAAAAGGCGTTACGTATGCATCGGCGTTCGTCCAGGCAAACAACACTCCCATCCTGTGCATGAACACATTCTTTCTCTCTGCGCAAAAAAGGGCAACTTGAGCCCGCGGGCCAAATTTCCTGTCGCCGTCTAAAGTTTCTGACTACGCTGAAAATCGCAGTTTATCGTCGTTTACTCTCGCACGCAACTTCCTGCCGTTCATCGATCGCGCACAGCTGTTCAGCGCCACGAAAATGCCCAGTAAGTAAAGCGTCATATATGGTCGTGTTGGAGCATGAAATTCTTCTATTTTTGTTGTCTTTTTAGTCACAATGGACGAAGTTGACAAGATGCTCGCTGACTGGAAAGTTGAAAGGGATAAAGGTGACTTTCACGCTATCGCAATGCGCTTCTCCGAAGACGCGCTACTACTACCGAATAATGGGCAGCTTGTCCAAGGAAGAAGCGGTTCGTTCATTTTGTCGGAGACGGAGATCATGATTACAATAGTGATTGGTTGCTTGATCGTTTAAGCTTGTATTGATTTATTGATTAATTTCATAACGGATAGTACATTGGTTAATCGATTTATTGATTGATTGATTGATCGTAATTTTTTAGCAATCGAAGCTTGTTTCAAAGAGCAGCCCACTGACTGGCGGGTGGAGTTTCGTGCCAAGGGTGTCACTGACGGAGGAGAGATTGTCGTTGTGCACGGAACGTTTGAGCTGCTTTCAAAGGATGGTCAGCTTGATGCGGGAAAGTAAGCTTAATCAGTTGCAGCATTTGAGACGTTCCACCTAGTCTACGCTGTTCGCCCGTGTAGGTTTATAAACATTTTTCATCGTCGTCACGATGGCAAGTTGGAGGTGAGGTGAAACTTTACATAAAATTACGCATATTTTTAACGAGGCGTTTCAATTTTAGTGCACCTACGATATGTGGAACACGGACATGCCAGTGAAATAAACCGCCTCCAGCTTCAAAGCGATGTGGGAAGAAGTTTCTCTTTTGCGATAATCTTTATTACTGACTTGCTTCGAAGGTGATTTTTGCATTTAACATGATGTGACACTTGTTGAGCAGCGAATGTTATTTTGTACTACTACATTTTTTTCCGAACCGCCTTTTTGGCAAAAATTAACTACCTTTTAAGTCTTCTTCGGCAATAAATTAAAACTGATGGGACCAGGGGCATCGCTGAGGAATTTCAAGAGGCGGAAAAGTTATGTGCGTGGAAACACTCCTGAAAGACAGTGAGGTAAAAGTTTAAAGAATGCCTAAAGGAGTAAATCGGCAGGACGCAATAAAATGAGATTCTTGGAGCTATAGATCAGCAGACGAACAACTGATTGAGTTGACGTTTCCATCTACTTTGTAAACCTTGTAAAAAATGTCTATCGAAAACTAAAAAACAAAGAATGTGATAAGTAGACGTTCAATGTCGTTTCAAGTTAATACTAGAATGACAGACTGACAGTGACATTCTGTTCGGGCCGAACGTTTTCGCGAAATACCGCGCAGCGAGTCAGCAAACACTTTACGTAAAGCGGAGGCACTACAAATCGACAACGTCATTTCAACTTGCAAAAAAATGTGCACATTACTTATTGCTGCTATATGACAGCGGTGAATTATAGAAACCAACAGGAACCAACAGGAATGGGATTTTTGTGAAAAGTTTTAGCAGCTGTCACAGAGTTTTGTAATCTCATACTTGAAGAACATTTAGCCAACGTTCAGCGTACGCTCGAGGACCAATTATTAGAAGCCTACAAACAAAAGTGCGTGCGAATGATATCTGCTGACACAAAATCGAATTGCAAGCAGACGGTGCAGGAACTTTTCTGAGCTGCCGCCTCTCAATATCCAGTAAGCTGTCGATCTTTCTCTTTTGCTTTTTGTAAGGTAAAGCCTCTTGACATCATAGAAGCCGGCTAGGACGAAAACAAAGACATTAAAACAAATCAAGCAGGGTGGACTATTTCGATCCGCTTTGGTCGATTTTTGATTCGAGATCTTCCCGCGAATTTCAATTTTCGAAACTCAGCCCACATACAAGATACCTATGGCTTTCATTCTCCCGACTTCCACTATATTCTGAGACACGACGGTAACAGTT
This sequence comes from Prismatolaimus dolichurus, assembly GCA_034691745.1. Classification (NCBI taxonomy): domain Eukaryota; kingdom Metazoa; phylum Nematoda; class Enoplea; order Triplonchida; family Prismatolaimidae; genus Prismatolaimus; species Prismatolaimus dolichurus. The sequence continues at coordinate 10,215 of JAQGBB010000257.1, forward strand.
TTTTCTCGATGATCTACCTCGTGCACGCTGTTTATCGATTATATTTTATAAAATTAATGCACCCGTGAATACGTTTCGATTTCGTTTGTTTTCACGGTCACAAACGGATAAGGGGTCGTGAAATTTCCACGTCCAGGAAAGTGAAATTAAATGGATTTTTTGAAAATTTTAAAGCTGGATTCCATCACCGCAGCTCTGCGAACGGGAAGCGTTGCAACTGTGTTCCTGCACTTTGCACTAAAAATTATCCATTTTACTTCCATCAAATTCTCATCAGATGGTGGCTCAACAACAGGACTACAGTTACAGATTGTCGTGCGTGTGTTTAATGTAATGTAGTTCGCGTTGTTCCGACATGTTCTAAAATGCACAGCTCGCTCTATTCATCACCGGGAAATTTTAAATTTATTTTCTTCTTCTGCCTGCTTGCGCCGTGTATCACACAAATGCCTGCAGGTATGCAGAAGTACCAAAATTCTGTCGTCATCGAAAAACGAAGATTATTAATTGATCCTTGCAGTGACAGTAGCCGACGCTCAGAAGCTTGTCGCTAGCTTCGAAGACGACATGGTGAAAGGCAATACGCACAGCCTTGGCTTACGCTTTGCCGAAGACGCGAAGGTGCTACCGAATAATTCGCCGACTGTTGAGGGAAGAAGTGGTTCGTTCACCTTTGAATGGCGTATAATAGAAAATTTTCTACAAAATATTTTCAGCTATCGAAGCGTTCTTCAAGGAGCCGCCAAAGGACAAGACGAAGATCAAGTTCCCCATTGTTCGAGGCATCACCGAATGTGGGGAAATCGTCGCCATACACGGAACGTTTGACGTGTTCTTGGACGATGCCAAAGTTGGCACTGGAAAGTATCGAAAGCTAAGCGAGTAAAAATTGCAATCATTTTATGTGTACGCTATTTTTGTCTTTTAAGATTTCTAATGGTTTTTCGTTGGCGAAGCGAAAAGCTGGAGGTGAGCTTGTGCAGTCGGTTGCGCAACTTGCAAGTTTTAGAAATCCTTGCATTTAATAGTGCATCTACGACACGTGGAACATGGACCAATGAGCCCAAGAGGACTACTTCACCACTGCTGGGAGATGGCGATTCTTCATTTGATGATTTTTTTTTAACTAAAACTACAATCCAAGCTAGATAAAGCACATGTAATAAACGTACGTAGTCTTTCGGGCTTCGGCGTTTACGCAATCTTGACAACGGTCGTGAGGTCTGCAGTTTGTCGCTACGGTTTTGCATGTTTTTGACGATTTTGGTAATTTGAATGTTAATGTAGAAACCGACACATCCGGCTCGGGCTACGGACTCGGTGTTCTTATAAAATGCAGCGAGAGACGATGCACCGTGCAATGATTTAAACCATCGACTACTTTAGCATTGGAATTTTGGAGCAGACTTGATTCTCACTATCAACAACGGATAGTTTTTCTAAATTAACAGCCCTGATGAGGGCCTTCGTAGTCTCTATTCAAAAATTCAAAACTATCAACATTTTGCACCGACTTGAGCGGTCATAAGCTCGTTCATTCTTGCTATCCATGCGCTATCGTTGAGCGACACCAGCGGCGATTCATGCAGACCTGAAGTTGTTAGCAGTTTGAGGAGGTTTAAAAAAGGCATTTCAACACCTTGTCAACCTTTTCGAATGTAGTCTGCGATAGCTTCGATTTGGTATGGCATTCCGGCCGAACTTGGATAGAAGAGCTTTTCGTTCGCCGCAGGAAGCGGAATCTCTTCAACTTTCCCATCTGGCAGCTGGAGTGTCGTTGGATCCCATGCACTATCTGGAATCTACAAAAAGTTCCACTACCTTCATATGTGCCTATTTTCGTTTTCAGTTTTTCTTACAAGCAGTGTTCCTTTGGTGCCAACTATTAGCGCGCTATTAGCAATATTTGCGGCGTCCGTTGCGAAGAGGTAGGCGTAACGGTTTCTCGCAAAGCTGAGCACCGCCATCCGACTGTGCTCACAGCCTGATTGAAAGTAGAAATGTGCCTGATCATACATATAAGAAATCAAAACTTCTCTCTACCTTTGGCGTCTACCATGCCCGACGTCGACACCTCAACAGGATCTTCATCTTTGAAGATGGTCCTCGCAAACATGAGTGCGATCGGTGCGTAGGAAAAGGAGACGTACGGTTCAAGTTGATCGCGAATGTCTGCATCTGGCTATTATGAAACGAGAAAGACATCGATTGCCGAAAAAGTCAACGGTAGATTACGTGCATGTATGACATCACTTTTGAAAAGAGAACGCTCGAGTCGACTCTTTCCCACTTCATAAGAGGAGGATAAGTATGGATTTTGGGCAGACGTCACGTGACGTATCCCATTCTTGTACTCGACAAGAAATCCGTCTCGACATACCAAATCATCGTTGTTGTAACCGATATCATATTTGACAATCAGGGGTTCACCAATTTCAGCAGCGTTGATGATTTGTCGAATTCGTTGAAGAATTGGATAGTAGGCAAACTGCATTACCTAAATTTTGTGAAAATTTTGATGCAAGTGTGGAGTTGCCCTATAAATCGTGAGTGGAGACCTCTGCAAGGAAAACTTCATGATTTCGCGCTTCGTCGATTAGAGTGGAGGTTTCGGATCCTGTCATTCCGAGCGGCGCTTCGCAGAGAACGTTTCGCCTGGCGCGTACAGCCAGGCGGCAATGTGCGTTGTGACACACTATCGGGGTTGCAATGTAGATGATATCTAAGAAAAGTTTTCGAAATCAAACAGAATTGCTAAGGCTTGAAACTACTGCATTGACTTCAATGAAATAAAAGTAAAATACCGGAGGACTTAACGGATCAAATTAATTAAATTTTTAGTAAAATCGTGTCAAAAGGTCAGTTTAAGTGGCAAAAAGCATCTTCAGATTTTAAAACAGGAAGCCCTTCGATACCGTCTTGCAAAAATTTTACCGAAAATAAAATCGAACAGCGTGAGTTATCGAAGGCCAATTCTATTGGAGTGCTTTCTTCTTCCGTTGCTATTCCAAAATTTCAACAATTCTAGTAGAACAAATTTCTCTAGATGCTGATGGGAGGTTTCGGGGTTCACCAGCTTTATACGAAATTGTTGTTTCTAGTAGGCATTCTAATGCAACGAGTAGAATAAATAGCCCAGTACGTTCTCTAGTCATTTTTCCCATTTTATTATAAGAGATTTCTAGTTAAAAGTCAGTCGCTCGCTGGTTTGCTGCGTGATGTTCCACGGGAATGTAAACTACTCATAGTGTTTCCTACCATATGGGGAGAACTTACCAACGTTTTCACACGCAATAAGCTCCTCGACCGTTCCAAGTGCTAACGGAATATTGTGCTCTGTTGCAAACGCATCCACTTTCTGCTTGCTTCGACCGCCAACGGCGCATATCTGTTTGACATGAAACAGACTTTCAGATCATAGTCCTACCGTATGCTGCACCAAAAAAATTATCTGAAGGCATTAATTAGCTCAAATGACAATTTTAGCCTAGTGTTGAAAGCTTTCTGTTCCAAGTCTGCAGTACTTCGCATACTTACAATACTATTTTCATTGCCCAGTGTTCGCAAAGCTAACACGAAGTCGTGCGCGGCGGTTCCTGCACCAAGAATCGCCCAGCGAATGGGTGCCATGTCACCAGTGTTGAGCAACGGTCGCGATGCGCGTAATTTAAAAGAAACGAAGTAACAAGTCTAATATAGGTGCCTGCGTTGCTGAATGTTTAGACTTCGTGCAACTGAATCTGTTCACGACATGAACGCACGACGAATTTCGCATGAAACACCTCTCATCTTCTGTGTGCAGAAAGAAAACTACGTGCGTCGTCTTGTGGTGTTGCGCCTAAATGATGTCAATAGAATAGTGTTCAACGAAATTATTATCTGATCGACTTTGACTTTTCACGGAGTGGGGAGTTTTCAGAATATGTTCAAAGTCACGCAAGAGCGGCAGCGTTCTTTTTTTACGAAAAGTGTTTGAAATGTTTCTAGGGGCTTTTTCAAAGAACAACTACTGTATTCATTACAACTAGAACAACTACTAAAGGAATTGACTTTTGGGTGACTCCTTTTCTGGCGATGATTTGTCGAACGCTATACGGCCACCAGATGCGTTTGCTGCATCGATGCCAATTGACTTCCGTAATTTCAACCGCCTTTTGTGCAGGGAAATGACAATCGACAACCGGATAACGAATTTTACCGATTATTTTTGTGACGTTTTATGTGAAGTTACTTGTAATCCAAGCGCAGGGCTAAAATGCATTTATACTTCAAAAGTTCATATTTACAGCAAAAAAATTGGATTTCAAGTTTTCGACAAAATCTGAAGATATTGGGACAATATTTTTGTCGGATTTTTCAGTTTGCAACTACTGATAATGATTATGATTGTGAGAAAGTTAATAATTTTGCAGGAAATTTGAAAAGTAGTTTTTCCTCTCTCCTGCAAAGTCCCTTTGCATGAATTTTAAAAATTGTCCTATGAAAATGCTTCAAGGTATTGTATTACTGTCCTGTCATTTTTGTGACAAATTTATTCCAGTTTTTGCTCACAAGTGTTCCAGTAAACCCCGATTCATATGGCGCACCACTTCAGTCGCTCATCCGCACGCTTTGGGCTACAAAAGCCATTTACGCATGGAAAACTACCTGGTAACCGCCTCTCAAAGTTTGGCTCAAACAGCTGAACCAAATCGATTACGCACTAAAAAATTTTGCAGATGAGTCCCACGTGATCGCCAATGCGTTGTGTTTTATTCAAAACTTGCTATGCGTGAAGCTGAATTAAAGCTAAATTAAAACACTTTCCGCGCAGAAAAAGAGCTTAGTCAAGCAAACTTTGTGGGGCGGAGTCTGCCAACTCATATTTTCCTCCGCTTTGATTGCGGATGCGGAGTAGAAATCCTTGCTATTCGGTTCCGAGCAGGCCGCCAAGCGTTGTCACGCATTGTTGACATATCCACTACGCTTTAATGCTGCATGGAGCTGAGATTGAAAGCTCACTTTGTCGTGGTGCGAGAAATGCGTGTTCGCTAGCCTCCAGAACGTGCGCTGCGATGTGCGTCTGCCAGCTGCAGCGTCCCTCTCAGAGGCTTTATACTCTTCATCGATAAAATGCGTATGTGCAGATTGACCCTCGAGCTAATTTTCCTTGGATGAATATTTTTTGGTTTGGAGAGGGGTTAATTTTAGTCTCTCGTCAGCGACTGCTGTTGACGTGTGTGGTAATTAATCTGGCTGAACATTGGCTACGGTATTTTGGCAATGATCTGCGTGAAAATCCCAGACTCGTTTCCCTACATCAAAATCACTGATTGGACCTTGGCTGTGGCAAGCAATTGAGAATTCTTGAATTTTTAAAGGCCTACAACGCAGCCGGTTGAGAGATCAAACGCGTAATCAAATTAATTTAATACGGTTATCGATCGTAAAAATCAAATGTTAAAAGTGTTTAGAACCAGAAAGATGTTTTTTCTTTAAAAACACAGTAAAAATGTAAAAACTTTTTTCATGCTTTTACTTAGTTTCATATTTTTTTATGAAAGACTAAAATCGTTTCGTTGTTAGCCCATGTTTCGATCTCTTCGAATCGTTTAATTTTTAGCGATGCCAGCTCGTAGAAAACTAATCTTAAACCGAACCTGTCGCAGAGCAAATGGAGCTAGGCGTTGAGCAAATACAATGCAAAATTACGGTTATTTCAAAAGAACCTAAAAAATCGATTTTTATTTTTGTAAAAAATATCATCTCGACGAATGTCACAGTGTTTCTACATTTTAAACAAGATTCAAGTTAGCTTTTGCCATGCCACACACTCGCTTTGGTTCGATTTCTGCACTTTGTCATCACTCTCTAAAACATCTGACACGAGAGCATATGCAAAAAACAAAACCGATATTACAGTTTTTGTTAAGACCTTTTTGTCTAAAGGGCCAGATGTTGCCCCTGGCGCTGGAAATGCTTGCACTACTGTCTGGTCTAAGGGATCATGCATTATTTACGTGAACGGCTACGGGGAAAGGGGGGATCGAGCCAAACATGACATTATGTGTAAAAGATAGTCTATTTCTAACACATGAATTTGTTCACACGAGAAAAGGGAGGGTAAAAAAATTCAAATTTTTTAGTTTACGTAAATTATGCATGACCCCTAACCGATGTGTTTGAAGCTGCCGTCTGCAGTGACATTGTCCTCCACGCCATAGTCCACTTTTTGTTCGCAGCGCTGATCTCGACTCTCTTTCATGTGGCCCACCGAAGTGTGGGCGCGCGTTTCCGACTGCAAATTTCTGGCACGCAACAGAGTTGTTTTATTGCCTTCTCACACAATTACGTGTCCAGGCAGAATAAGCTAACACAGCAAGCAGTCTGCGCGGAATAGAAAACACCTGCAAGCTGCTTAGAGAGCGCACTTCATCTCGAAAAATCCTGTTCTCCTTGTCTAGCTGAAAAACGAAGCTTAAAGTCATCTCAGCTAATTTGGCGGATTAAGCTAATAAATCAGGCTCGAAAATGGCACTCCAATCGTTTTATTAGACGATTTTTCGGCGCATTCGAAGGACTCCATATAACTGCCGATTTATCTGGACCCAAAATAGAGAGCCAACAGATTTGACCCTCAACGCGCCCGACCCATAGATGCGATTCGCTCGGATTCAATTTGTTTGCGGATAGGATCGCCGCGCGCGCTTTATGCAAAGTTGCACTCTTTCCAATCGGCCGCATCCGAATTGGCGGCAATTGTGAACGAAACAGCTTTATGATATGACGTGCTTTCGGTAAATGTGGCTTGTGGAAAATCTAATTTTCTCCAGCGCCGAAGACGGACCCGTCCGCGAGAACCGACTTTGACACTTTTCAGCTGCACGTATTACGTACGTCAGTTTTACGACGCTAACCGTTCACCGCTTTTGTCCTGTCGTCCGGGACACAGCGAGAAAGTTTTGATTTTTCGGAGGACGCAGTTCTTTCCGACGATGTCAACAGTTTGTTTCTGCGACTTCCTGTCAATCAAAGCGATCCCCCTTTGCGACGACATCGATTTTTCCGAGACTTTGTACCTGTGTGAGGTAGCGAATCTGGCTTCGGCCGCTGCGCGAGCGATCCCAGAATTAATTACTAAAAATGATGCCAGCGCATAATATATTGCGTGCGATCGCGAATTGAGCTTCGCTAAGGACAGCACCCTGAAGATCGAAGAACGTAAGAGACTTATTTTTTGAAAGCGCAACTGAGTGCTTGCAATCACTGATGTTGCCGTTGCGTGACGTATCCTTCTGGCAGAAGCGCAAATGCAGCTCCGATCCCTCGAAGTAGCGCGCTAACCAAAAAGAAGGGATCGGACGTGGAAAATCACCGGATCTTTTCGATCGGTTTTTTCAATTTCTTAAATATTACGATTTTCATTTTTTTAATTTAGCATTTTTTCATTCCCCTTGTGCACGTAGTTTCAAATTTTTGTGCGTGTTTTCGTTGCTCAAAAGCGTGTTTTATAATTTTCATTCACTATTGTTCACAACATTTCATTTTAGGTAGTTCCGTCTCGCAGACTAAGTCGGAAATCTATTTTATAATTATTTTGAATTTTTGTCGCCGCCTCATCCTTAAAAACCCTGGCAGACTCAACTTTGAGGGCGTATTTGTTTCTCGATGGGATCAGACCGGCCGATTCTACGCATAGTCAACTCTTTTTTTTCTGAATTTTCTAAGCCCGTTTCCAATCTCAGTTAATCACGCTCCCTCGCATGCTTCGTGACGAGCGCATAAAAACTGTAATAATTAAAAATTGTCCAAGAAAAGATTGAATCTTTCCTTCCTTGTCAGAAAAAGGTGGCCACAGCTGTCGGCGACATTCCTCAAACTTGGCCCTCAATTTTCACGCTTCCACGCCGCCCGATACCATCTCCCGAGCGCCTGCGCCGTCCGCGTCCGCTCGTGGACGGTTAATCCTGGTTATGCTGACAGAGGAATCTAATTTTCGCGATCTTCTCAAGAAACAAAGCCGCTCGCTGCGTAATCAAATGTAGCTGCAAAATTGAATGGCGCACATCGGACACAACAAGTGCAGATGTCGTCAGTTTCGTCATCGCGAAGCTTCTTCGTCGCTGTAATTAATTTATACTGCGGCAGGCGCAGAAGAAGTGCGTAAATCCAGGAAGTCTCATCGAGAAGTCCGCGTGACGCCTTCTGGTTATTTTTAAAACGCAGATCTCCGGTCGCCCCGTCAGGAAAAGCTGGCCTCCTCGGAGACCTTTGTGAAGACGAAAAATCGTCTTTTTTCTCAAAAATCTATTTTTTTCGTTTCGCATTAAAAACGAAGTTTTCCCTCTATTTTTAGCCATCGCGAGCAATGTCATGGCACGACTACGCGGAAGTCGAGCTTGCGCGAAGCTTGCCGCAGTCGCGAAAGATGACCATCGTTCAGTCATTCTGGTCGGCTATCAATATTTCGAGCTTACTCCGCCGGCCGGCCGAACGATTAGAGAACACTAGCGTTCTAAACTTTGACGAGCTTTTTCGGCTAAATGTGACGTCATCGCCTGATAACTTAACGAGCGGCGAGGAGGACGAGATCTTCTACAACTACTACGCTCTCATCCTTCTCGTCATCCCGCTTCTCACGATCATTGGCAATAGCCTCGTGGTGCTCTCGATCTGGCGCGAGCGCACGCTGCAGACTTTGACCAACTTCTTCGTCTTCAGCCTTGCATGCGCGGACCTCTCGGTCGGCATGTTTGTGATGCCGATCTCGGTTTATGTTGAGGTAAGCACGATCTTTTACTTCCAGGTTAGTGACGTGTATATTTTCATTTCCGGCTGCCCACGCGGCGCGAAGCGGCTAGTACACGAGCGATTGAAATTTAGCTAACATTTCAGAGCATTCTGGTCCCAAGCGATTGGAGCTGGATATGAGCGAGCAAATTTTGCGCATAATTCAGATGAAAGCTCATATTCCTTGCCGGCCTCGATATGAGAAACTGACGTAATGCGGCTAGCTAGAAAAGCCAGCTACATGCGCAGGCCTGTTTAAGGGACCATATTTTTCTCGGGATTTTCATTCTTGGTAATTTTTTAATTTTTTTCAAACTTGTTTTTATAGTGGAAAATTTGTTGTTTTTTCTCACTGCGTTTTTTTCGCCTTTGAAATTACATATTCGTCTTTCCTGTTATTCGTTTTTTCTCCCCATAAAATATTCATAAGTTCCGCCTTGGCAAAGCCATAAGAACTTTTCCTGCAAAGAAATGCGTCGCGGGTTCTTGCTGGTCGGAGAGTTGGCCGGAGGTTAGGAAAAAATCGGCTTTATTACAGATTTTGCTTGACATGTTGCGACTAGGCTAAGGCACATCACGTTATTAGATGAAGGCATGTGTTAGTCTAATTATGCTAAAACGAAGACAGCTAGCCGATGCGTCACACACGTGAGAGGAATCGAGAAAATAATAAGCTGTAAGTTCTTAAAATAGTTTCGACTGCTGCGACGTCAACAACGGCCAGACGGAGAGGGCTCAGATTCTAGATTTATCTCGAATTTATGAGAATTTTCTGGTTTTGGTAAATTAGAGAGGGCTAGAAGTAAAGTAAATCATTTTCATAAATTTTCAAAAATTCTAAAAAAGATTTTCGCATCTTTGTGCATTTTGAATGTTCCGTTTGCTCACCTGACTTAAAGTCAGCTCTCAGCTAAATGCACAGCAGCATATGACAATGGACTTTCTAAATACCTTCTGGCTGCTCTATTATCAGTTCGTGTGAGGAGGAGGTGAAATCCATTGTTCACTAAAACACCCTTTCATCGATGAGGGCATCCCTCAAGTGCTTCCTATATCATTTGGTGTATGTGGCGTAGGGAATTGAATGGCACGATGTTGAGGTGTGTGGAATTTCATCCTGGGCGATTGAGATCCGCTACACGTTTCAGTAGCCCAAGAGGCTCCATCATTCTAGGTCAAGAATATTATTAAAAAGTATATTGTATCTATAATATTATATTAGAGTGAATATTATTCAAAATATTAAAGAATGTTATTCAAAAAGTATTTATTATGCATATTTTATATTTTATAATTTATTTTATTATTTTTATTTTTTATAACTTATTTTATTATTATTATTTTTTATAATGCATATTTCATATATTGTGATAATTTTAAGTTTTACCTCTATGATTTTATAATTTTTTGCATACTTTACGATTTTTTATTATATATCATTTTTTACATATTTATGTTGTATTGCGTAAAAACTGACAATCTTAATCAAAAGTGCGTCAACTCTTTTGCCTTGTTAGCTCTAAATACATGTATTATAGCTAAGCAATATTTAGCAAATTGCATAATTATGGTATTATTAATAAATTTTCAAAATTTCGCTAGGTTATTTCTGGAAGATGGTTTCTCGGCAGCGGCATGTGCAACGTCTACGTCGCGATGGATGTAGCGATGAGCACTGCGTCCATCTTTAATCTCGTTGCGATCAGCGTCGATCGGTATGCGCTGTGAGAGCGTGTGACATGCACCGGGCCGCATCTGTTTGTGGCTTACGTTAATTAGTTTGTCAGAACAAGCTGTTGCGCAGCGCGGCTTAGAAAATGTCTCCAAGCCAGACGAACGGGGCATCACGTGTGCATTGTACTCGGCGATGTTATTTTCAAACGTGGGCAAAACACGAAAATTTGCCCTTCCCCTTTCTGGGATCTCGGTGACGTGAAGGCTGCCAGTGTACTTGTCAGGTCACGAAATGGCAAAAGAAAATCATGCGCTCTGGGAATAGACACCCTTTGAGGGCAGATAAAGGATATGTATAGAACATTGAAAACAGAAGCTTGTTGAGAAGCAGGTACCAAAACATATGTTGAATTAATTTTGCAAAATTGTAGATTTGCGTGAATTAAGTCCAATTTCTGCCGATTTTCTATTAAATCTACAAACTCTTCTTTATTGTAAAACAAGAGAAATTTTAGACAACTACAGGACAACGATTAGCCAATAGCGTCTTATGCAGATTTATAGCTTGTTGCATCCTGCCTGGAGCACTGGGTAAAATACTCTATTTGTAAATAAAGCCGACCGGAATGACGTGGGTAAAAAATGCAACCCAATCGAGACCCATTTTTTACAGCGCGTGAAAGAAGGGACTGTCGAAAACCCAACCGGAGCCAACCCAACCTGAAACAGCGTCGAAAATTCAGCCCGAAAAGCCGTCGAAAAAATAACCTAACTTGACAACTGTACTCAAAAAAGTTCGATAAAAACCTGCAACACTTTAGAACACACCGTAACGTCTCCTATTACAACGGTTTGCGTGAATAAAGACAGGGATAGGGTCGTTCAATCCACAGCCAAAAGCGTCGCACAACGCACAAGTAATAGCAAAAATGTAGTGGCCCACGAAAATAGATGTTTTAGCTTTGTCAATTAGAATTAAGTGGCATTTTGCCAGCTTTATGGTTCGGTTACTCGATCGGGTTGCATTTTCAATCAATTTTAAGGCTGAGTTGAACGGATTGGATTTTTGCCGCTGTTTCGGGTTGGGTAGGCTCGGGTTGGGACTTCGACAATCCCTGGAACAAAACATGATAGTAATCATTTTCTACCGCCTGACTGGCAACTTATTTACCTTACCGTAGAGCTTAAGAAGTATGAAGGTGGTGTCGTCGTTCCATGTCTCATTTAGAGAACTTTTTGACAGTAGGCCAAAACTTCGACGAATTTCTTATTTCGATAACTTCAAACGTAGACGAGTTTCGCAGCTATGCATCCAGCCACGCACAGTGGGTCGTTCTCGATCAGACCTTGAAAGAAGAGTGAAGGAAGACAAAACGTTTCTCTTGTACTTGTCAATGTTTTGGAGTACTGATTATTCGCAGAAAACGGAAAGATTTTCACAAAAGCGATTAAACAAAACCTCAAAAGGTGTAGTCAAAATTTGGAATTAAACAAGGGCGACGTTGAGGTTTTCCACATTAGGTACTCGTACGAGGCTGATGTTCATTTTCTATAAAAACCGCGAAAACGTCGCAAAGCGTACTTAAAACAAGTAAATCGGCAAAGCCGAAAAGGCATCCTGCCGTTTTACAAAAAAACACCAGCACATAAATTTTTGAAGC
>JAQGBB010000258.1:0-22269 GCA_034691745.1 Prismatolaimus dolichurus
ACTCGTGTGCGCAGCTCGAGAGGCACGGCTGGATCGGGTTCAGGACCCTGAAATTCTTCGCCATGCACGACGAGAAGTTGAGGTACATAATATCGCCACCCGGGGGGTTGCCACCTGGTCCACCCGTCGTTTGCGTGGGTGGTGCCAAATCGAGATTCACGCAGTAAGGCATCTTCGCTGGTTTGGTGTACGCAAGCGTGAAGAGCGACACCGGGTAGCATCCACAGGTGTTCATGAAGAACGCTTGTGTGCATCGGAGCATACACTCGGCGATGGTGTCGTTCGACGAACACGGATTCGTGTTTGTGGAGTACGCGTCGTATACGGCCGAAATCGACACGCTTGTTGTGTCGATGTTGCTCGCTATCGTTTTGACCACCCAATCAGGTGAGGATGCACTGAATCGCCGCGCACCTGCCGGATCGAAGTAGAGCGAAGCTTGTGTGCTGAACGGTGCTTCGTTGACTGTAGTTGAAACGCACGATCCGTTGTAGAGGTTCGTCGACGGGGTCGAAACTGATTGAATATGATTGCAGGTTGATCCCCAAGGTGCCTGTCCGGCGGGTGCGTTGTTCGGTCCCAGAACTGCAGAGTTGCAGATCCCGAGCTCCTGACTTGGCTTCGTCAACGAGAAGTTGAAGAAAGAGCTGCTGACGCGCATGCACACCTCGGTACGAAGGGCACCCGAGCCGACCCACGTGATGCTGGCACGGGAGCAGATACCCGCGAGGGAGAATCCGGTGTTTACCGAGTAGGGTGTGAACTGCTGGCAGATGATTTGGCCGATTTGCCAGGTCAGTTCGGTGAAGTTGACGCCCGCCGAGGCGAGATTGGTGCGGAGGGTGTAGAGGGGTGCGAGGGTCGAGTAGTTGAGAGTACCCGCCGCGCCATCGCTGTAGTAAAGCTCGAAGACGCCGACGAAGGGGTAATCGGAAGGTGGGGACTGCGGGTTTCCGGCGAAGTTGTAACCGAAGCTGATATCTTCCATGGCGCTCATCAGAGAGAACATGCGGATTACGGTAGCGATCGCGGCGTTGCTCAAAGAGCTGAGGTTGAACGTGTTCGGTGCTGCCGAGAAAGCGGTGAGGACTTCGCTCGACGCATTCGTGAAGTTGGTCGGGAGGTTGAGGCATTCGAGGACGGCGTCAACGCAGACGACCGGGTTTGGGAGTGTGAGCGTTCCGGTTGCGTTGTAGAAGACGTTGATGTTCGTCGTCGTTGGCTGCGCTATGAAGGTGTCGATGAGGATGACGAGATCGTTGATGGCGAGCCCAATACAGCAGCCGAGAGCGAGCAACCAGAAAACGGTCTCGAGCCAGTGAAGCGCTTTTGAGGCGTAGCCAAAACCATGAATGACGGTTATTTCGGTGAAGCTCCAGAACGCTTTGTGTGCTTTCGATCGTTCAGACATGCCGTCCATTTTCTAAATTTTGCCAAGTTTTTTCTTGTTTTGAGGAAGTAAAACCTCGTGCATATTTTATTTTCTTACTAACCCACGTCATCTGGGAAGCAAAAGTGGTGCAATCATATCGACTTCCATGAATTGCAGTTAATTTCATTTGTTAGTTCGTCCAAGTCAATATGTAATTTTGTTTCAAACCAGCTATAGGCCTGATCGGCCAATATGTTCGAATTGCTCTCTGGCCACGCTGGCCGTCCACATTGCACCAAATCTTCCACTGACGCTTTTGCAAAGTCACAAAATCGCGTCGATTATGGAAGTCGCCCCATCGGTTAGAACGTCGAGTTCGTAGAATATGTGAATCGCAGCTTCGCAGTATTAGCACTTGCATGGCTGAAAAACAATGAAACGGAAAACGTGAAAAATTGTACAGAAGCTTTGTTTAATTACTTTAAAAAGCGTCAGGCTCAACGATCTCAAATGATGATACGAATAGAAAATGCAATTGCAAAAGTCACCGACGATCACACTGACGATTACACTCAAACGTGGATCACTATAATACAATTAAAAAACATCAAAAACTTTTTGGTTAAGATACGTGAAAATTTTAAGAATAGCGAACGCGTCGAATTGGATAAAGAACAACAGTTCGATGTAGTTAATAAATTTTTGAAGAGAAAATTCTCCGAGAAACTTTCGATGGTAGGAGTCGAAGCACATCAGAAAACTTTTATCGCGAAAGCGATTAAATTGGGAAGCGTTTTCTTGCAGTCTTTTCAGTGAAAACGAAAAAAAAGTTCAAAAAAGATAACTATTCTAAAATGGTTAGCAATTTTTGCATTCTGCTAGAGCGAACGTAGCAAACATCAAAAAGAATAGCTAATTGGTCAAATTTGGGCGAAATGCTTAGCCATGCGCATTTCTCTCACAACACATGCCTTAGGGATGCTAAACTTGTTAATAAGTGAACTTTCGTTTGTCACTAAGCTAATACACCAAATTATAGGTAGGGTATAGGGATGGCCAACCCTAAGAAAAGCTGACGTCAAGTGGCAACATATTTGGTCATGCTAGCACATCAGCGCTCCCGTTCACGTTCTGTTCTCCATTTGAATGGACCGTCGCTTGAACAACCAGAAGAGTCGAGCGACGCCGAGAACCGTTTCGTGCAGTCGGTACCTGCGCGCCTCCGTCGTTACCTTCCATGCTTGTGATCCGAGAAGGAAAGGAGATGTCAGCATTATTGGCCGCCTGCACCCCGTTTCAATGATAAGAACGCTTTCATTAGGTGTTTTGTAAATTTACAGATTACGGTGTTTGGGAGTCACATCATCAACAACAGCAAATTGGTGAAGCTGATCCAATAGGGGGAAGGGTGGTTTATAAAACTGCGCCTTTGCTTACGTGCTTCTTTCATGACGACTACGGCAAACCATATTTGCGTTCCTCATAAGTGAGCTTACCGAGTGTATGTGACTGATAACTCCGCTCTGTGCTTTCTTGATAAAAGCTTCTGACGGACTCGGCCGGCAGCAAACCGAACGAGAAGAATGAGAGCATGACAAACGGCAAAAATGCTTCCACCAGTCCAAGCCCCTAACGCAAGTTACAACGTATCGAAGTATCACCAATAAATGCGAAAACTTTGCCACACCGTCTCACCCATTGAACCTCCAATGGCGGCAACAATCGACTCAACGTCGGAGTAGATTAGGTTTTGTTGAACGCAAATGGCTGACGTGTTTGCGCTCCTGATTTCCACGTCCACTAAGGGTTTATTTTCATTGGTAAGCGCAAACATTTGTGAACTCTTCCATACAACGAACGTGCATTGCCGAACCGTTTTGCACTCGTCAAGACACTTCGCCAATTTAGTGTCATTTGCAGCGAGTAGCGAAGCACGTCTAACACAGGAGAGCGTTTCGTTTTTGAGGCCCTGCCGAAGGGTGGCGAGGCTTGGATTCGGCGAGTACGAGACAGACGTGTAGTCGCAGTGGCGAACGACAAACTCACTTCGGCATCGCCTATCACAGTCGAACGAACTGTCCGCATCCGAGCATGGCTGGCGACTGCGATCGAGTGCTTTGAAGATGGTCGTCGCTCCGATGAAAACCACCGTATGTTCATGTATGCGAATGCTTTGCGTTCCTTCGAGTCCGTCGAGGTACTGTCTCGCGCCGTAGGCTGAAAGATAAATCCTCGATGGTTTGTGTTTTTCCGTGAAAAACGCTCGTTTGAAGCGCAACATCATCGACTCGAGAAATCGTTCCGGCACGGCAACGCAGAACGTGTCGTCACGTTCCGCTGGAGCGTACGGTCCCAACCAGCGATAGTTTGAGGCAACACACAAAGAGTCGTTACGATCTCGATCGTAAACTTGTAGCGACATTTCGTTACAAATGTAGCTGCCAAGATGTGCCAGAGCGTCCTCGACGTTTGAGTCGCCGTTGCACCTGTCGACGAGGTTGCCGCAGTATTCTAGCACTGTTGCATCGCCAAAATCAAAGCTCGCATTCAAGGCAGTCCCAGCAAATAAACGCTGTTCACTGCGCATCAGAGCGGCAAGGCAGGCGTACTGGTCGAGCGGATGCAGAGTGGTGCTCGGCTTCGTGCAAGGAAGCACTCTGCTCGACACACGACTTAGATGGGGAATTGCAAAACACAGAGTGGGGTCAGGGAACTCAATTTTGTTCCGAACCACTTCGATCTGATCGTAGGTGTTTTGGCCTGCAAACAAGTCAACGATGAGACGAACGTCGAGGATGTTGAATGCTATGCAAATCACGATGATTTCAGCCGTTACGAGGAAAGGCACGCCCGAGAGGCTAAGTGATTGGGTGAAGAAGTGGAAATATAAATCAGACGTGGTCGAGCCGCACGCAGCTGTGGAGAGCTCGTCTTGCAGCGAGACAGTTGAGGCCTCGGAGTGTCGTCGCCTCCGCCATCGCGATAGAGCACAAGCTCGCAATGAACCAGCAATGACACTCAGTGTGGAAAACACTGTAAAACAAATAAATCGGCAAAGCCGAAAAGGCATTTTGCCATGAAGCACAAACCAACGCACGATACGCGATGCCGTGTACTAACGTTTCCTCCACGTCCGCCAAGAAAAAATACACAGACAACTTTTCGAGATGTTCTGGAATAGCCTGGAACACTATGCTGTTCCACCAAACCGTCTGCAACATACTGCACTATGATCCTCTCGACGTCCGCTAACTTTCGATTTTTCGAGGGGGAGAAGGGAAAGAGGGGGAGGAGGGGGAGACCTTTGTCCGAACAGTTAGCGATCCCTTTTCTTCTGCGCTGCGCGCTCCAGGCAGGATGCAAATAACCGGCTTTGACTGAGTTAGTCTTATTTTTGAACTCACTCCTTCTTACCTAGGTGAACGCAAGCAATTAGTGTGCCTCCAAGCCATATTCCTGCAAAATTGAATTACCTTCTTTAGTGCCTAGTACAAAGGCCTACACAACGTACATTGTGCTGTAAAGTTGGAACAACTTTTGTACACACGAACCTAGCGTTCCGCCAAACGAGTTCATCAGCTCCGTTGCGTTCATGACTTTGAACTCAACGAGGCTTGCGTAGCATGCCTTACGGCCGTCGTCAATCACGAGAGTGGATCGCCGCCGATTTCGATTCTCTACACCTTGAAAATGAATGTGAACATCGTCGAGTGTTGCGTATTCGCATTCGGCTTCCTGGCATCTCTCGTGGCACGCTCGTCTCTCTGCTGTTTGCAATCGGAGTTGGTCATAGCAGCGTCGTAGGTCGTGCTCTATTCCTTTCACTTTCGCCGATTCATTTGAGCACAATCCTCGCGTTTCCGCCGTCAAGGTGAACAAAAGGCGACATGAGCACGAATCGTTCATATGGGCAACACTGCACGAAAACAAACAGTCGTTCTTCGTTCCGGTGTCGGGTTCATCCGGGACCTTGCGACAAGCTGCTCTTCCGCTCCGTGCGAACGAGGTAACGTGAAAAGGCGTCTCGGTTGCCGATATTCGCTGGTTCATCAGCGGTACTGCATCTGTCGTTAAATAGAGTTTCATAAGAGAACTTGCCATGTCCAAAGGCCACAACACGGAAACGCCGAAAGCATATTCCGATTTTAATTGAACGATCTTTCGCTCAACGGATAAGGTCAGAAACCGTCTTCTGGGCCAATTTTCAGCTGTCACCATTGACCCCTGCGTTTTCAGTATGAAGCTAAGCAACGCATTGTTTCTGGTATTTAGAGGGCCCACTCGGTCGCTCACGCTCTGAAACGTCACACCGTTTTTTGTGCATATTTCACAAGTATCCACTCGTGATGCGGCTAACTGTACTTGGGGGCGCGCAAGGCGGCATACAAGAACATCGACAGTCCGAACTAGCGACGCAAAGCTAACATTTGCATTTTTCCAAAATTTGTATATCTCTTTGAGCTGGCGTTCCTCCACGTGAATAAGGCTGTTCAGCCAGTCCTTTTGTAGCTTTTCGCTAGGAAATGGACGGTTTAGATGCACCTGCAAAAGGTTTTCTGCACTGAAAACTGTTGTCATTGTGAGCCAGGTTGCGAACGCGAGTGCCGTAGTTTCGTTTCCATCTTCAGGGAAGACGTCTTCCTCAGACGAGTTCCACTTGAAGAAATCGACGTTCTTGTAGAGGAGTCGTGAGCGTCTCACAAACTTTAACACTGCAGACCGCGGAAATCCCAGAATGACGTCTTTCACTTTTAGCTCCTGCTTTGGCTTTAGACTCGTCTCGAAGTAGCCCGACTCCGAAGCGTAAATGCCGAGCGTATCGGCTGCCTCTTTCGTCGTCATCGCGACAAAGAAGATTAGAAGAAAGGCGCAGAGACAGCGTTGAACGGTGGACGGCGTTGAGGCAAGAAACGAGGGTCCATGGAACGGTGACTCCAACGCGATTGGTCGAAAATTGGAAGCTAAGCTCCGTATGAACTTAGCGATAGAGGTAAGTGCCACTTTAGCGCATTTTGTTACCTGTTGGATGCCTCGCTTGCAACGTCCTTGAATGCTGACCGAATTTCTCCTGAACTGCGCGAACAGCAAAATTCCGCTTGACGGCGCCCTAGACACTCTCGCTCTCGCAAGCGGTGGAAGTTGGGTTTCTTCAGCGATCGAAAGTTGTCGTTGATTAACGTTTACAACCGTTGGCTGATGCGACTGCATGTTTATAAAACTTAGAGTAGGTGAAAGTGAGAAATTATGGTCTGAATCGCTGCCTTGTTCAAAAAGCCGACGCTCTCCGTTGGAGCGCTTAGAACAACAATTGCACTTGGAGCGCTATACGCGTTCAAGTTTCAAACAAACATAAAATATATAGCATTTCAAACACTCTGACTGCTCTTCATTCTAGTTGCGCAAGCCGTTCTGCTTCGGAAAGTACGCCTCTGAGACAAGTGACAATGCGTTGAAACAAAGTGTCAGTCAGCGCCTACTACGCGATTGAAAACATTCTGCAAGCGGTAAATATTTGATCTTTTTTGCTAAAAGGAGGAATCGTGCACCAAAAGAAGCTATTGTGCAGACAAACGGACAGACAAAGCCCCGTCACATAAGGGCAACTGTCTTCGTCAGTGGCCCTAAAAAGTGTGGATTAGTCAATGCTCAGGGCCGCTCGGAACCGATAATCTAGTGCATTCTTTTAAATTGAATACATTACATACTTTTCCGGGAAACGTTTTGAGGTTGAGCCCAAATACCAACGTTTCTTGGTTCGCTATCGTTGCTGACGTGTACAAGCATTGAGAGGTTGACCCCAACAACATAAAACTCTACTTGCTTCAGAATCTGAACCGTGGCCACGATAGCTTGATCAAAAACTATCCTTGTTTGCGTCCAACTTCGTGCCAAACTTGCCCACGCTCCATCAATTTTGCTCCAGTGCTGTCGGCTGCTGTGAACGTTGGCGTCAAATAAAACATTGTTTTGGTGCTGTGTGTAGCAGCAGCAGTGCGTTGTTATCTCTCACCCTGGTAACCGCGAATCGTCACTCGTGCAGCAAACACCGAAAGAGCACAGAGAGGCATGGACACTAATAGCACCAAACGCCTTGAGAGGACATCATCCTTGTAGCTCTGAGGATGACCCATATCGTTTCACCGACATGCGTGCTGGAGGGCGTTGAAGAAAAAGGAGCAACAACAATCGTCTCAAAATCACCTTAGCTTGTGCTCTAAAAAATTCCATCGTTTGCGACGTCTCTTCTCGCATTAGACGCACAACACGTATCACTGTGTGTGTCTGCTGTAATCGAGTGCATCGCCGCTTCGTCTTCCGCTGAACGATTCGAGCAGAAGCCAGATATTCCATTAATGGCATCAAGCTTCTGAAACGGGTCGTCCTCAACGCTGCTTATGTCGCCTGACTGTGCTTCCTCACGGTGCTAGACATCATGCAGGGTCGAAGGAATTGACTGAATTGCCGCAATTTTCGAGTGACGCAAAGAGCATCTACCTTCGCTGCTCTCATGAGGTCACCATGTGTCGCCGTCGGTCTTGTGATTTAGATCGCTTTTTCGTCTTGTGTTGCTCTACAACATTTTCAGTCCCTCAGAGTCGCCGATTACGATCGAAAGTGATCTTCAAAACTAGTTTGGCACAAAAGCGCGTTACAACAGGTTCATAGCTGTCTGTTGCACGGGTATGCACGGGCAACTAGGGCCACGACATCCGACTTGTTTGTGGTAGTTTCGATGAATGTGAGGCAAAACGTCGGTTGAGTGTGTGCAAAAGAAGAACCATGATAAACATATTTTGCGTGCTCTTACGGAAAGTCGAGCAGCATTCATTCTTATCTTGATCACAGCCACAAAGTGAAAATGTACAATGCGTGAAAACGCAAAACAGATCAAATAAAACGACTTATCAAAGACTGCAATGTGCACTTGCTGGCCAATCGCAATTGTTATTTGCGAGGTTGAACTCAGTACCCGGTCCACACTCGAAGTCGTAGCGCGTACCGTGCACGCAACGGAAGTACTTTGTGCAGCTACCCGGGAATCGGAAAAAGCCGTCGGACGAACAATCACCAATCGCTAAAAAAAAATCGAAAAATTACGAAATAGTGCAGGCGCAATGCTGAAGGCGTTCTTACGCGCAGCCGTCGGTGAAGATGGATCGGTCCGCTCTGTTGGTGGTGCCCGCGTCGGTTTTGTCGTTGTCGGCCTCGGTGGTGCTATTGTGGTTGGCCTGTCTGGTCTCTCTGTGGTTCCGGGTATTCCGCCACCCTAGAAAATACGGGTCCAGTCACTTTTGCTCGATCACTCGAAAACTTTTATTCACATACATCGAGTTCGGCCTTGACAACGCTGAGAAGGGGAAATTTTCCGTTTCCACAAAAACTTCCAGAAAAATCGTCAAAGTCGAGTGCCCACACGAAGGCTCCAGCGTATCCGCTTTCTTTGATCCACGATGCCTGAAGAAGCGGTAAGTCGAGTAAGTGGTCAATATGAGGTCTGAGAAATAAGATATGGGATATAACTTTACCTTTCCGCGAATACTCTCAGCATCGTCGTAGCCAAACCACTGACCGTTGGAGATCACGTAGGGCACTCGCTGTTCAGGATCCCATCTACGCTGACCGATTGGCACCATGCGACAAATCTGAATGGCCACAAGAATAACAGTAGAATCGGCAAAGCCAAAAAAGCATCCTAATAATGAAAGGAAATTTTGTATCGTCTGGAACACTCTGGAACACCATGGAACAGCTTGAAACATTTGGGTGTTTCACATTCTAAACAGGCTACACTCAACGTTTGCAAATTTTTGTTCCGAGAGGGTGGGAGAAGGGGGCAAAACGGAATAGAGGAGGAAAAGGGGAAAAGTCCACGTCCGACCACTTAGCTATCTTTTTTATTCCGCTGCGCTCCATGCAAAATGCAAAAAATACAAAATGAATTTCAAAGTGAAAAAACTCGGCACAAAACATCAACGGCCCCAAGAGTCTGGCCGTTTCGAACGCTATAATTTACTCCGTTTCAACTCACCTCGTAGTAGCTAGCAGTTCCTGCTTCGCGGACAAATTTCGTTGCCGGCGCTGGCGACCCGGGCGCATCGAAGCCCGTATCGGCGGGATTCTGAAGCGTCCATCCGCGGCCGTACATAGGGATGCCAACAACGATCTTCCGTTTCGGCATTCCGCCATCAGCCCAAATTCGCGCCGCTGAGTCCTGTGAGAGATACCACCCCGCTGCTATACCTAGTGCTCAGAATTGTGGGTGGCAACCAATCAGATTTGAGCCCCCCTACCGTATTCCAGTTTCTGAACTCTGGTCGCTCATTTCTGCGACCAAAGAGGGGACTGTGATGGCCTGTGAACGACTCCCAGCCGCCGTGAAAATCGTACGACATGAGGAAGATGTAGTCGAGATAGCGCGCAATTTCAGGAATGTCATAGCCGTCGCGAATTTTCGAGTCGCCCGCGGCGACCGCGGCAGTGAGCAAAATGTCGGACTTTGTCTCACGAAACTCCTAAAATTCAACATCCCACAGTAATTTTTCACTTATAGCTCCTACACTCGTTGACTTGAGATTTGAGGTTTTGGTGTGTAACAGCGCTGTGAACAAGTGCTTCTAGACAATTTTTAAGTGAACTAATATTGTATACTTCATGTGTACATGATAAGCACTTTTCGCGCTGCCGACCACCTCAAAGCTGTAAATGATAGAGGGCACAATTTGAAAAAATACGATTGATCCAGAAAGAAACACCAAATTATGCCCTCGAGGCAGTGAGCCATGTTTTAGAAACTTGGCGCCCTACAGAAACGTGTTGACAAAATTTGTATTTTGTTCAATGTGCCCACAAGGCACAAACTAACGTAACTGAAGAAATTTTCCTTAAAAAAGCTTCATTTTCTTAAACTAAAATTAGTGTAAAGAGCTCATTCATACATAACGTCAGATAAAAATTCAAATTTTTCGACCCTCCCCTTGGTAAATGACGTCATATGTAGATGAACCCAAACATAAATTTTGCAGGTGTGAACACATATCTTTCTTGCTATGCATTGGATTTAGCCTTCTGCTAAACTCCTGCTGCCCAGCTTTCGTTACGCCGGATTTTTTTTATCAATATATAAAAATTCTGCCTGCCGATTACCCTGAGTAGCGCAACGAAGTTCGCTTTGTCGCTAGCGTCTGGATACTCCCAGTCGATGTCGAAACCGTCGAAGCCGTGTTTTCGAATAAACTCGATCGCCGAGCGAATGAAAACACTGCGAGTGCTCCGACTTGAGCTCATTGCTTTAAATTTTCTACAAAATACAATATTCAAGTTAGCTAGTTTTTTGCCACTCGCGGTGGACGTACGCAGTTCCAAAGTTCCATCCACCAATCGAGAGCAATGTCTTGAGTTTCGGATCGGCGCGCTTCAGATCGTTCACCTTCTCGTACTGACCCTTCGACCACTCCGTGCTCTCATCGTTCCACTCAAAAGGCCTGCAGTAATATTCTACCAATAAGACCTAAAATTCTCACTACGTTTTTTACCGCTTACTGCACAGTGTAGTCATCGCCCATCTTCGTAAATGCGTACATGATGTGCGTGCACAGGCCGGGCTGGTACGCCTCCGGGGTGAACTTCCCGGCGCCTGGTCGATACTGGGACCAGTTGGTAAAGTAACAGCCACGAACGTAGTCGCCAGACATGCCCTCTGTCAGGGCGAGAAAAACACACGTCAGACAAGAAAAAAGTGTCAGACTCATCGTCGTTTGGCAAAAACAACTAGAAGAGTGCGAAATCCTACTCATTTATGCTGGGACCGGACGTGGGTTGACAAACTACGCACACCGTCGGTGGGTCAAAAGGCGGTTTACGTAATTTCAAACATCGCATAATCCGGCGAAAGTCAACAATGGTGGTGACGGCGACCGGCGAGAAACAAGCTCAGATGCGAGAGCTCCGTCATCAATCGGACAAAACAGCTTACCGATTTTGACAATCAAAAGTAAAACTTCAGTAGTCAAAAAAGGTGGAAGCGTTTTTGCGTTGTAGAGTGCTTAGTCAGACTTTCGGCGTAATGTTCACTTGCTGAACAACAATATCTTATCTCCTGTGACACGAAAGCGAAGCGCGACAACGACCAACGCGAACTTGTGCACTTACGGTTTATAAAAGTTTGAAATAACTGCAGTCAAGTCATAGCTAGAAACCTTCTCGACTGTGGGTAAACGACGTATTTTTTTCATGCAAGATAGTCTACTTTCAAACGACAGTTCCAGCAGCAGAGTTTTGAATACCGTTCGATACCACGGAACGCCGAATATGGGTCTCTCGACGTCTCGAAGCTGGTTACGGGTAGCGTTTGGCATCAAACTTTCATAAGCTAGCTAGGTCACGAGTTTTCGGCAGTCTTATCAAGTTGGTCCTGCGCCGCCGTTCAAACACACTGCTTAGGCTTTTATATGTCCTTAAGCATTACGCCTTGTCGGGCATAAGGGGTCATGCAAAAATCACGTGCTCGGCGGTTGGGAGATTGGCCGAAAAGAGCATGAACTAGCACTACCGAGGAATAGGGGTGGCCGAGAGGAACACGTGTTTTTTTTCGAGGAAAAAATTAGAAAAAACAGGCAGAAAACCCTCGAAAATTGTGTCAAATTTGCCATTATTTTGAGGTTACCAATGAGAAAACTTAGGGCTTTTTTAGCAAATTTGTCCGCTTTCGTGCTAATTTCGAACACAAAACCTTGTTTCATCTGAAAAAATTGCATTGCTGCAGAAATAATTTTTTTAATTGTGTTTTGGAACGGCACGACTTTCGCTTTTCGCTAATCGGGGGAGAGGGTAGGTCCAAACGGGAGTCTTCAAATCAAAACACCACAATTCGGAGTGCGGCGTGCTGCGGACGTGTAACGCGCAAAAAGAGACAAGCGGTCTCTTGTCTCGAAAATTAATAATGAGTTTTGCAAAGAATATTTTCATTTTCAAGTGTTGATCGCATTGGGAATTTGATTTTTTATCGCTCTAATTTCATAACTATTAACTGCGCCCTGGTATAGCGTGTCGGAAAACCGCTTTTATTTCATAACACCACAATTCGACTTATGGTGTTTTGATTTGAGACTCCCGCAAAGAGCACGTGCCAGGGAGGCGGGTAGATGACGGGGGTGGGGGGTCCAAAAACGCTGTTGTGTGATGTCCACGTGATTTTTGCGTGGGCCCTAGAAACTGCACGACGCTACAACCCACAGCTACGTGAGAATTACTACTCTCATGAGCGTGCTCGGCACCGTGACTATCTTGTCCGACGCAGTGCAGCTGAACGCGTTGGCGGTGAAAATGCGTCGGAAGACTTTTCAGCTGTCGAGAGTCCTGTTTGAATCGGAACAACATTGCAAGACAAATTAAGCGTGGGCTATCAAACTCGGAGGTGATCGTGCTTGCTCGCCAAACTCAGTCGTTTTTCAGTCTGACAGCCTTCTCGTACAACTCACGTGCAGGTGCAAAGCATTCTCTCTTGCTTGGAGAACGCTAATTGCGGTGACACAGACGTCACCTTTTGCTTGTTGCACGTCGACAAACATCGTTCTTCAGTTCGGCAGAAGGGCAGTTTATTAGCCGAGGAAAAAATTCCGCCTACTGAAAGTCGATGGGAAACGGCATTCGACGAGCCTCGCCGCAGCCCGATCGCAAAACCTCTGAGAAATCTCCCGAAAATCCCATCAATCCACCACAGGAACAAAGCGCAAAAGAAATTCCAGCAGCTTCCTCGACCAGCGAAGTTCCGCAGCAGCTGCTGAACGAGAGACAGCTCAAGCTCGTTCTGAAGACCTGGAACGACGATCACGATGCGCTTCAGGCGCTCGGCAATCTTATCTACGAGGAGATATTTCGGAGGACGCCCGACGCCGAACGTCTATTCGCCGCGTCGCAGAACGTGCAGCGATTTCGTGAGAGTAGCCGCTTTCACATTCAGAGCTTGAAGTTTATTCAGATTCTTGACAACATGGTCAAGAGACTGACGACGCTTGAAGTAGCAGTGACACCGACGCTGCGCAATATTGGGCGTCAGCATGTAAAGTTTGTGGGACGGGGATTCAAGTAAGGTCTAAACATTAGACAAAAATGAACGGTAAATTTAAAAAATTCCAGAACTTTCAAGTAACGCACTCCTTAGACCTAGCATTTCCAAGTAACCCCTGAGAGGTTATTCACATATTACGCAATCAGCTAAGGGAGGAAGAGGGATCAGGGCTGTGATTACAGGCGCGAGGGAGGGATTCCAAAATTCAATTTTTGATTACGTAATACCTGGACAAACCCTAAGGAGTCGAAGTTCTGAAATCCAGAGTGTTTTAAAAATGTGTGAGCACGAATATTTTAGCGTTAAAAATTTTGAAAACGGAAAATAATTACATCTACCATTTACATCTATTTGCAGGCCCGAGCTATTCGACATTTTTCGAGAGACAATGTTCGACGTCGTGACGGCTCAAGCGCAGAAAAGCCCACTTTCGGATGAGGAAAAAGAGGCGCTCGTTGGCGGTTGGAACCTGCTCTCGAACTACATTATTAACGAGATGCGCTACGGTTTTGATACAGTCAAGAAACAATGAAAATCAAGGCTTACTTTGGCATATACGCGCCGGCTAACGATAAAAAATCTCTGTAGAACATAAGATTTGGGCAGAGTTCGCGCTTAGAAATAAAGAGCTTGCCGCCACGTGAGCAAGAAAATTTGACAGGATTAGTTTCCTATTTCAAAACTTATTGAATCTCGCAGCTACTAGGCATGACATACGACTTATAGCAGAGTCATTCCGGCGCAATAAGGCTATTGAATTGGCTTGGCATTCCCTTCATAAGGCCTGAAAATTTTTACTGCGTGTGATGTAAAAAAAAACTTTTTTTCGAACGACAGACCATACCTTTTGTGCAGCTTAAAGTGCGCAAATTTTAAAACACGATTAGAAAATCATCGTCCAAGATTTCTAGACGAAACTCGAAACTTTTGATTTGTGCTTTGTTTTAGAAAATGTTCTGAAACAAAAAATGACGCCCTTTTTAATCATAATATATGAAAGTGCCGCAAGAAGCACAAAAGAGCGTTAGGTTGATGTATGTCAGTGACACATCGGTGCGCAAGTGTAAACTAATCAATATATTCAAAGATATACACTTGCATTAAAACTTTTCCTCGCTAGGCTCTTGAAGTGTGCCCTTTCAGCAATTTAGGGACCACACGATGAAGAAAATTGATCAAGAAACACTTGCGAAACACTTCCACACGTTCTCGACCACAACCGTAATTCGCGTGTTCAACTTCATTCGCACATCGCGCTTTCGTGTCGAGCGGCTCTTCTGGCTCGCCGTTCTCGTTGGCTTCACATGCGCAACGATGGACAACGTGACGCAGACCATTCGCACGTTCTACGCAGAGCCGACAGCGAGCCAAGTCTCCTTCGTCCTAATCGGCGCGGATGGCTTCGATTTTCCGGACGCGAAGGTGTGTCTGCAAATGCAACCTGGAAGTTTATTTCACCTGTACGAAGAAAAGATCGACGACGTCATTGCAATTATCACGAACACATCGGACTTTCTCGGCGGCTTATCGGCAAAGCTGAAACGAATACACGAGAAGGAAGACCAGCGCGCTGCGTTGTTTAAGTCAAGAGCCGATAACCTCACACTGCTCGAAACTCGAGTTTCTCTCATCAGCTTGTTTCATCAGT
This sequence comes from Prismatolaimus dolichurus, assembly GCA_034691745.1. Lineage (NCBI taxonomy): Eukaryota > Metazoa > Nematoda > Enoplea > Triplonchida > Prismatolaimidae > Prismatolaimus > Prismatolaimus dolichurus. The sequence continues at coordinate 15,088 of JAQGBB010000258.1, forward strand.
TCGATCAGTCGACTGCAAACACTTTCACTGAAGGCGAACTTGCGCTCGTCGGCCTAACGACCACAGTGCTCTCGTGGCTCATCGATCTCGAGGTAAACCCAACACCCTTCCTCAATCAGTCGCAGACAGAGCCAGCCGTGGAGAAACTCTATCAGACATACGTCAGTGAAAATGTCGACTTTGGCGAACTTCTCCGCGTCACTGCCGAGGCGACGTGCGTGATTATGCAGATCAGATTTCATTCTCGTCATTTCCATCTGCGTTCGCAGGTCCGCCGCTACTCGTTGTATAACTTTTGCAAACAATCTTCTCTTGCATATTTTGGTGGTATGCAAGAAGAAGAGTACATTTGCTATCAGATGCGCTCCGAGCACCAGCCACCTCTGAGCTTCTCCTCATCGGACGACGAAGCCACTTTCTCAATCCACGCCGAGTCGTTATATCGGGAGTTCGCGCGTGACCTTGAAATCATCGAGTTCGATGTCGCTGGCTCGTACGCGTTCGAGCAACAGACAGTACCATTTGCTGCGTTTAATCAAGGGCAGAAAATTAGGTTCAGCGTCGAAACGGTGAGTACCCGGCTCAATCTGCGACGCAGTGGATGCTTTGAGCAGAAGACGCAAAACGACGTCCACTTTCTTTGCGAACTCTGGTGCCGCGTCGAATCAATTGTCCGCGACTGCCACTGCAGGCCGCTGATGACATCGTTCCTTCCGAAAGTGGCCGAGCATCCGGACAGTGTTCATAGTTGCAAGCGTGACGACTTCAAGGAACGAGGGTGTCAGAAAACGCTTTCTTTGCCTTATGATATTCAAAACTGCTCGCAAGAGTGTCACGGCTCGAACTGTGTAATGATGATTATTGACTACAATATCGACGAGTATCGGTTTGGACCCAATGGTTCCACCATTGTCACAATGGTGATGAACAAGTTCATGTACGAGAAAGTCGAGGAGTATCTCACAATGGGTTTGGAGGTTTTTGTTGCGAGTCTCGGCGGAAATCTAAGCCTGTACCTTGGCGCAAGCTTTCTCGCTTTGATTCACATCGTCGTCTTCTTTGTCAAACTGCCATTCGAAGCCTACTTTCTTCCTGATCTGGAGCTGAAGGAAAACGTAGGAAACGTCGAGCGCAAAGATGGGGCACGTTCACGGTCAATGGTGCAATCTGTTGCTGTTGATATGGAGATCGAGACTAGTTCGGCACTTTGAGCACTATAACTGTTCATTCGAACGTAAACGCTTTATTTCAAGATGCTTATTCCAGAACATGTACATAGAAGTTGCAGCCCTTTATCTCTATGCCTTATGTTAATGGTCGTAGATGGCAAGACAGTCGTCTAAAGAATAGCTACATTCCAATTGAGTTATTTTGCTAGTTTGGCGTCCTTTTCACTCAGTTAATCAAAATGTCACGTTTGTGCCAGCGAACCTAGTTTGCGAATGCGAGATTTGTCCTATCTTCTTCAACGTGGTTAAATGTCTTTGAGCCATTAAGCCAGCTCGTAATGAAACATTTTGAGCGGATATCTTCTTATGTTCATTCTGTTTACTTACGCGTTGCTCATGATAGACATGAAAATTGTTTTAAGACATGCTAGCGCTGCGTTTTGCAAACCAGTACGTTAAGAACAAAGAGCGGTTTTGACTGCTTGGAATCCGGACGCCGTCTTGATTTCCATATAGATGGCGACAGACCGAGCCATTGAACGAGAACGAAAACAAGACAGATGGCTCCAACTTCTGTGTACATGTTCGAAAAGAAACATTTGAAAATAGAGTGTTTGCGTTCGAATGAATAGCTAGAGTGCTCAAAATGCCGAACTCGTCTCGATCACCATATCAACAGCAACAGATTGCACCATTGACCGTGAACGTGCCCCGTCTTTGCGCTCGACGTTTCCTACTTTTTTCTTCAGCTTCAGATCAGGAAGAAAGTACGCCTCGAATGGCAGTTTGACGAAGAAAACAACAATGTGGATCAAAGCGAGAAAACTTGCGCCAAGATAGAGGCTCAGATTGCCACCAAGGCTCGCGACGAACGCCTTCACATCCATCGTGAGATACTCCTCGACCTTCGCGTACATAAACTTGTTCATGCCCATATAGACGCCAGTTGATGCGTTCAGTGTATCATTTAAAATCTCCGCGCTATTGTATTGAATAATCATTGTTTCGCAGTTCCCGCCGTGGCACTCTTGTGAACAGTTCTTTGTATCGTACGGAGACGAGAGAGTTTTCTGACATCTGCCACGCTGGTTGAAGTTGCCATGATAGCGCATGAAGGCGCAACTGCGAAGATTCGAGGGATATTCGGTCACTTTTGGAAGAAATGTTGTCATCAGCGGCATGCACTCGCAGTCGCGGACAATCGACTCAACGCGACACCCCAGTTCGCAAAGAAAGTGCACATCCCTTCCCGTCTTCTGCTCGAAGCAACCGCTCCTTCGCAGATTTAGCCGAGTGCTAACCGTTTCAACACTGAAGTCAATGTACTGCCTCTTGTTAAACTCAACGTAAGGCACTGGCTGTTGTTCCATCGCATACGAACCAGCAATGTCCAACGTGATGCGTTTAAGCTCGGTCGCTAGCCCTCGATAGAACGCTTCAGCGTGCATCGAGAAATCTGCGACGTCGGTTTTTGAAGAGAATGTTAGAAGTGGCGGCTCGGAGACTGTTTGATAGCAAATGAACTGGCCCTCTGGTGGCATACCACCAAAAAATGTGGGCGGTGAGTGCTTGCAAAAGTTGTAGGATCTGTAGCTTCTCATTTGCGAACGCAGTTGGAAGCGACGCGAATGAAATCTGACTTGCATAAGTACGCACGTCGCCTCGGCAGTGACGCGAAGTAGGTCGCCAAAATCGACATGTTTGCTAACGAGGGTCTGATAGAGTTTCTCAACCGCTGGCGATACATGCGTCTGGTTGAGGAACGGCGTTGGATTGATCTCGAGATCGATGAGCCACGAGAGCAGTGCGGTCGTCAAGCCAACGAGCGCAAGTTCGCCCTCTGTGAACGCGGCAGCGGTTGACTGATCAAACTCGTGAAACGGGATGATGAGACGTTCTCTTGACTCGAGGAGTGTGAGATTTCGGGTTTGCATTTCAAACACGCTAGCACGTTTATCCTCCTTGTCATGTATTTCTTTCAATTTGAGCGATATGTTAGCGAGGAAATCCGACGTATTTGCGACAACGGAGAGAGCGTCCTCGACCTTTTCTTTGTACAACTCCAGCAAACTGCCCGGTTTCATCTGGAGACAAATTTTTGCGTTCGGGAAATCAAAACCTTTCGAACCGATCAAGACGAAGGAGACTTGGCTCGCTGTCGGCTCGGCGAAGAACGTTCGGACGGATTGTGTCACGTTATACATCGTTGCACACGCGAAGCCAACGAGAACGGCGAGCCAGAAGAGCCGCTCGACGTGAAAGCGCGATGTGTAAATAAAGTTGAACACGCGAATGACGGTCGTGGTTGAGAACTTCTCAAAGTGTTTCGCAAGAGTTTTGCGATGATCTGCAATCGTCATTGTTCGGTGAGAAAATTGCTGCGGGGTTTACTTGTTCAAAAGCTTATAATCAAAGACGTTTGGTAATGCTCTGCTGTTTGAGCACACATCTGCCTTTCACACTGACGCGGCGATGTTCCTTGCTTGGTGCAACATTTGCATCCCATACTTCATATATATTACGGTAGGTTTATGTATACAAACTTTTATCGATCTTGATTAAAAAAGAAACTCCTTTGTTTCACGCGCTTGCTCGAACAAATCATGCACAAAGGCAAACGAAATGCTTCGAGCTTAGTCCTATAAATCACAGACAATAGTTTTCTAATCGACCAAAGTGCTCAATTCTATAGCTGAACAAGGACGGGCACGAAACATGGATCACGTTTCCTGGCCATTATTTTAGACCACCCACATCTATTGCTTTCCTGGTTTTGGAATAGGGACAATGCGCATGTTAGCAGCTGTGAGAAACCATCACTATATAAATGGGCGTCAACCAAACGACCGAAGAAGGAATCGACAAGACGCTGCAGTAGTGAGCGACAAACTGCACTCAGCTGTGCTATGTGGCATTCCACTGTCACCACGTTACTAACTGATCTCGTCACCGCCTTTACCTCGCACACATGCACAACTGGCATTCAACGTGTGTGGTGCGTTGCCTTTTTGTACGTCTGCGTCAACGACCAACTGCGTAACGTCATCTCGCGAACAACCAATCGCGCGCAGCAACAACCATTCCGAAATGATCGAACAGAAGAGGCAAAAAGAATTGGCTTTCTCGTCGATGACTCACTATGTGTTTCGGCGCAATGGCCAGTGGAGAGCGGCACGAGTCCGGCTCGGTTCTCGTTCGGTCACGCGAGCTTTCAAGAATTTTTCGCCACAGCATTCGCCTCGAAACACTTAGCTCTCTTCGCAGCGGCTTTCGAAAAGATGGCGCAGAAGCGCCGTTTAAGTGAACAGTTTTTGGTTTTCTTCTGCGGCCTTTGCGAAAGCGACAGCCTTTCGACGGGTTCGCGTATTCTGCGCGAAGTTCTTGACGAGAAGTTCGACTTTGAAAATTCGGTTGAGAGGCAGATTCTGCTGGCAAGCGAGTTCGACTTCAACGGGATGTCGTTTAGCTTGGCGCTCTTTTTTGATCTCATAACGTTGCTCGAAAACGAGAGCGTCTCGGCGCAGATGCGCGCCAATGCGTTGACGCCGTTACTCGAATGAATCAGCGACGAAAGCTACGGAATGCCGCTGCTCGCCTTTCTGCATAATCCGCTTCGTTTCGTCGAAACGCAGCAAACCGTTTACAGTAAGACCGTTCGATCCGCTACGGTCGCGAAATTTTCGATCGAAAATAAGCGTCATTTTTGTGTCGCCGAATTTGTTCAATCGAAGCTCGACCGCACTCTTTGCGTCGTCCAGATGCAGAGCATAGAAAGTCTCGAAAATGTCCAACGGACGACTTTGCAAAGGAACTATTTTCACAGCTATCCTCACGTGTTGGCGTTTCGCTTTCGGGGCAGCGTCGACGCATTTCCTGATTTCGCGAAACAATGCAATTTTTCAACTAGTAGCGTGCAGCTCTTCTTCGAGAGAAAGAGCTGCGAGCGCGAACGTAGTGTAGCTTCCGATGTCGCCGGTATCGGACAGCCGTCTGGCAAAAAGCAAATTGAAGACGGCGGCTACTTGATGTTTTTTCTTCACGACCGCGATATGAGTAAGGCCGAAGCCGCTGCCGTGAGCAACGTCCTAGAGTGGACGCAACTTCGCTTGGTCTCCATACATTGCCTCTGGCCAAAATCACCTACAGCAGCAGACGGTGATGCCGAGCTCAGCGACGATCAAGGCTGGCAGCCGCAATTTGAAGCCCGCCGACTAATAGTCGTCAACGCAAACGTCTCTTATCTGAAAACGTCGCCGACCCTTCGGATGCTCTTGCGCCGTTCGACGCGAGTGGAACTACAGCTAACGTCATGCGAGGTGACGACGAGCGACGATTTCGTCCGATGTGGCTTTCCGTCGCATTTGCGCTTGCTCGACTGTGTCACTATTGATAGCGCGTCACTAGACGAAATCGCGAAGAGTTAGTGAAGGATGGAGTTTGAGACCATCGTGGTATCACTTTGCGCGCTCTCGTCGCCGCTGACGACAAGGCGTTTCCTTCGCGAACTCAGGCAAGCGACGTGGTGCCCTCAGCTTCAATTTTGCGACTGCGCGCAGTCTCCAGAATGCGAGCTCGAAATAAGAAGCTTCGCAAAATTGCATCGGAACAGTGTGTGGCTTAATGGTAATATGTTAGTTCGCCGTTGAACACTGAAGAGGGCCAAGGTATCCCAAAACGAAATAACTGAAATTGTAATCGAACCTATATCATCATAGTTTGGAGCCCTTTGGGGTATTGCCAATAAACTATCACAAATTTTGAGGTAGTGACTGAATATCAGAGTCGCAAATCAAAATTCAGAATACTTTATTTTCATCTTTATTCGATGTGAAATTTTTTTAGCCGCATAAAAAACAATACATTAAACAAGTCGGATGTACCGATCCTCGAGGGCCACTGAGGCAGTGTGCAAGTGAGCCTGAAATCACTTTAAAGGCTTTCCATAAAAAACGTCCGCAAAAAATTTGACTTTTCCCTCCCCCTCCCTCTGTCCGCAAAAGTTGTCTATCTCCCATGTGTTAAAATTAACGTTGTGTCCGCAAAATGGTCCGAAATCCCAATTCCCCTCCCCCTCCATCAGGCCGGACGTCTTTTGTGGAAGGCCCCTTAGAACAAAAACCAGCGGTGACAAGGAAATTTTGTAGCATATTTTATAGAGAGTGTACACACCAAATTTCAGCCAAATCCGTCAAGGCATTTAGGAGCTATGCCCAAAACAACTGCAAACTTTGTCAACTTGCCAATGGTAGGCTGCCAATTGGCTGTGGAACGCTGCCAACCTGCCAATGGTAGGGTGCCTATCCTCAAAAAGTCACTCAGCATTTGCAGTCTCAGACTACGGTAATAATTCACTCATGCAAAGGCAAAAGTTGAAATTTGGAAAATCAACTATGGTGTTGGCTCCAATGGACACTATAGAGAGCACACAGTGACCATAAAAATCGGCAAAACTGGTTTCTCGAATCACTTACGTGATGTATGACATCAAAAACGAGAAAACGTGGTATTTCGAAACAAAAAAAAATTCAATCATTTTTTTGCCTTGCTCCCGCAACTGAAAAGGTCATCCTCTCAATAACAAAAATTTCCCCTGGTCCCCCAAAATCTCCCGGGGCCCGTATATGAATTTGAACTTAGGTTTCCCCAAGGTACTTGCATACAAAGTTTCAACCCGCTAGCCCTCTTATTTCGAAAGTTATGGTACTGACGCATAGACAGACACACACACACACAAACACCGGCCATGGCAGTAGGGTCACTGACGTGCATCAGTGGCCCTAAAAACTAAAAAATTTCAAGAAGTTTTGTTTTGGTTAGCGTTAGGGGTCACTAGACGACATATTCTTTCCATTTTGTTTCCACTAGGTTCTTAACAGAACAAACATAACTAGCAAAATTAAACGTCAATTTCTGCTTCCGCTTCAGCTTTAGGGCCTCCGGAAGAATGTCTCCTCCGATTTCTGCTTTCCGGTGCAGTCGGAAAATATGTTTTTTCCCCTTTTCCGTTTTCTTT
>JAQGBB010000259.1:0-22246 GCA_034691745.1 Prismatolaimus dolichurus
ACTTCACTTAAGGAAAAACTTCGGCCTACTATCGGGAAGTACGCTCGTTTTGGAATCACGATTCGCGGGCACTCCTGGCGCCTGAAGTGGTGTCGTCTATACCGATTGCCTGTGCGTGTATTTTGAAAAAAATCGACGCCACACTAGACCGGTCACACTAAGAAAAATTCGATATATTTTGACAGTGACCATTATTTTTTGTACCTACGATGTATGTGTTCTCGTGCAAAAAATTTCACGTGCACAGCGTACAGCGTAAATTTTTGCGTAACTATATTGCGACTTGCAGAATCAAATGCCAACCCGGTAGAACATTATGAAACATTCCATTTTTGTTGGGGGCTTCGCCCCGAACCCCCTATCATTGGTAAATTGTCGCCTACCATACTATGGAACACTCTGGAACACTCTGCAACACTCTGGAACGGCCTGGAACATAGTGTACTATGATTCTCTGGACATCCGCCAACTTTCGATTTTTTTACGGGGGCAGGAGGGGAAGAGGGTGGAGACTGCTGTCTGCCCAGTAAGCCTCCTTCATGTTATTTATATAAGTGTCACTTCGACTCTGATGTATTTTCGAACGCTGAAAATCGATCATCAATGTCACGTGATTGTAGTTTGATCGTGACATGGCACCACAAAACTAGACGTTTTTTCGACGGTCAATTGCCGGAAGGTTTCGAAATCGAATAATCAAAACACTTTCAGAATTCTAAAAAGTCGAATCCGTTCGAATCATGTTGAATCGATTCATAATCGAATCGAATAAAAGGGTTTCTGTGTAACACTAACTGAAAAGCAGTACAGCGCGAGAGTCACGTGAAACGATTACAATTCAGATTTCAGACATGGCTTTCGGGAGAGGACTTTGGAAAATGAAAAATTGTTGAAGTGATGCCGCAGAAATCTCGGCGGAGAAAGGTTATTTTTATGCTTCAGTTAAAAAAATATGCGACCGATCTACGCTTAGTGTAAGAAGTCTTCATCGTTTCGCCTCCACAGCTTCAACGCCGTCAGTATGCGGCTGTGAGATAAAGCTAACGGGTTGCAAAGCGACGACACTTTTGCTCCGTGCATCCTTCTTCGACGTCTTCCTTTCGCGCTTCCAAAGCAGCTCAACGCACTTGCGGAAGAGAAAAACCGGAATATGGACCAAAGCAGCGAAGCTAACGCCCAGCCAAAGCCCGAGCGAGCCCCCGAACTGCGACAGGTAGATGTCGGACGTAAGCGCCAGGCGCTCCTCGAAAACGGGAAACGTCAACGCGCGCATGCCTATCGTCACCGAGTATCCGTGGAAATCCACCCCCTGCAGTTCGTGCCGAATGTAGTTGACGCTGAAGATGTACGCGCGCGACTCACAGTCGGGCATGCAACGATGTTCGCAGTTTAAGATCGTCTCCTTGACGTTTTGCGCTTCATCCTCGTTGATGCGTAGGCATCGGGGCCGAAACGGAACGGCGTAGTAGCCGTCGACTAGGGGCTCGCTCTTCTCGTACCACTTCGAGCCCGGACATAGCTCAGCGCCCGAGGGCACGTCGTAGACGGACGCGTAGTAGAGGGGCCAACACGCGCAGCGCTGAAGGGTGAAATTCGCCGAGCACATCTCCGTACAGGCGTACCAGCTGTTCGACGAGGAGCATCGGTTCGAGCTTCGATTGCATCGTCGAAAGAGACTCGCGATGCGAATCCGCAGCTGCGCGTCGTTGTTCGGATAGAGATAGACGCTACTGTCTGCGTGCTTCTCGAACTCCGTCGCTGCGCCACCAGCGAGATCGAGCCAGAGCGGAGCGCCATCGGTGAGGTTCTTCGCCGTTATCTTCAGCTTATCCGTCGAGCTTCCGAAGCGGAGGTCGACGCTGAAGAGGCGGACGTTGACGCCATCCTTATCGATGTGCACCACCTTGCTCATCCTGCATGGTTGACCCTTCCAGCTGCGCCATCCCTCGAAGAATCGACCATAGAGCTCGGTGCTCGTCTCGATCTCGTATTCACGGCAGTACCAGACACCAACGATCTGCATGAGGTGATTAAATCGCACGCCGGAACGCATGAAGATATTGAACAAGTATCGAGTCGCCCAGTTCAGTTGGAGAAAATTTTTTCGTTTACGATACAGCTGGGCCCAGAGTAGGTCGGCGGTTCGGTTCAGTTCGCCGAAGCGCGCCCGAGTGAGTCTGAATTCCAGATCGTTGATGCTAATTAGCATCACATAAGCTAGCTCGGCAAGCTCAGCGTCGAGCGAGTCGATCAGCGAGGTCTCGTTGAGCTCGTCTCTTGACCAGTTCTGGTAGGCAACGACGAATTTTTCGGCCTTTTGGACCAGCGCTCTTGGATCGGTAGTCGCGAGACGAAAGAGATGCGTTTTCACCGGCATTGCGACAGTTGGCGATGGAGAGAAGTAGACGCTTCCGTTTTCTTGCCACTGCGCGATCGTGACCGTATCTTCGGCGAGCCAGGTTTTCGTCAGACTAGTCACGTCGCGTAGCGTCAGACAGGCGAACGTGAACACGGTGAAAATCCAGAAGACACACTCGCCGGCGCTAACGCGATCGCGCAGGAGATGGAGGCCGAAGATGAATGTTTCCTCGGAGAACTCTCTCATGTGTCTTTTTAGTGCGGCGAACATGGCGACTTTAGACAAAATGAAGGACAAAATTACTTTTGTTTCTACTGGAAATGAAGATCTGGCCTAGCACGTGCATTGGAGTGCGTTCGTACCTTGCACCAACATCTGGTACTCGAAATAGAGTTCCTACAAATGGATATCGTAAGTAGATTTATTTTTGAGTGTTTTCCTAATTTTTCAGTTTATCCATGAAAATCTGGCTAAAATCTAGTGAAACTGAAACCATCATTTGCATTAGCTGCAAAGAAATGTTGTTGAAAATTTTAGCTTGTTCAGCTTCACGTGTGCGACCCGTCCAAGATATGAGGAGTTTCTTGGAGGTAGAATGTCGATAGAGGTGAAGCATAAATGGGAGTGTAGAGCATGAAATCCGCGTGTATGTGCATGCAGGTATTGGTGACGATGTTAGCTTGCTCGACACAGCTGTGCGTTGTCTTTGATGGTGAGTGACATCCCGAAGTTTGAAAAAGTCGCAAAAACTATAACAGCAGTCAGACCTGCCCCTCCTTATATTGCAGCCATTAGAACTTTTCTTCTGTATTAAAAACCTTTGAACAAACATAAGCTCTTGATGACATGTAATCAACGAATGAGACCGCTCCTGGCAGACATACATGGCTACTTTTTGTTATCACTCAAACGAAATAAGATCGTTCTACATTATCAGCGCAAGTGCGCAACCAACGAGATCATGATAGCTTTACGTATTAGCTGCACTTCACTTCATGAAAAGTCGCCAAAAGTGGAGCCAATCATGTTCGGCTGACCCTACGCGACCTCACGAACCTCACACGAAACCTGATCACCGAAGAGACCGTCACGATCGCGCTATGGCAAGAAAACGAGAGCGTCATTTTCTCACCGCTGCTCACCGCTGCCCACCGTCTACATGCCGGTGAACACGCAACAGTTCCATCTCATGACGATAGATCCGGAAGCCATCGGCAGGAAAGCCGAAAAATTCGTCTTCGCCTATCGCAAGTGATCAAAAGGCGCGCTTACTGAGGCGCGCTTCCGCGATTCGATCGATACCGAACTCATCGAGCTAATCTACATGATGCTAACTAGCATCAACGAACTTGAGTTTCGGCTCACTCGGGGGCAGCTCGCGAAGCTAAATGAGCCGACCGACCTGCTCTGGGCCCATTTCTACCTCGCGAGACCAAATTTCCCTCAACTCAACCGCGCAACTCGCTATCTCTTCGCGATCTTCATGGACTCCGGCGTTCGTCTCCAGCACCTAACGCAACTCGTCGGCGTCTTGTATTGTCGCCAGTACGCGCTCGAAACGACGCTTGAGCTAAACTATCGATTTCCCGAACGACAGATGATCATTCCCGATCAATCGTGCAAGATGAGCATGATCGTGCATCTCGATGGCGACGGCATCGACATGCGACTCTTGAGCGGCGATATTCGCTTCTTCAGCTCAATGATCGACTGAGGATTCACGCAAAGAACCTGACGACTACGGAAAGGCTACTACTCGATTTCGCCGGAGGCACGGGAACGGAGTTTGAGAAGCACTCAGACAGCACCGTCCACCTCAACCAACAGGGCGTCGACGAGTCGATGAAAGTCCACGAACGGCTAGCGATGACGCTTGTATCTACTTTTCGCAGTTTGGCTGCTCGCTCGGCCTTTGGCTAGGCGTCAGCTTTGCCGCTCTGGTGCACATTCCGGTGTTCCTGCTGCGCAAGTGTGTCGGAACGCTCCGAAGGCGCATTGGCACCATTCGAAGCGTTGAAGGGTCGGCGAAAGAACAAGAGACTGTACTCTGAAACTGCTTGGCTTGACACCGCTTACCACTGCACAGCTTGTTCTTGAAAATAAAATGGCAGCTATGGGCGAATTTGAAAAGGATGGCAGTTCAAATTTCTGTGACATCGTCACGTGCAAAGAGTTTACTTTCCGGACCTCCTTCCCCTATGACGCACGCATAATTTACTTTTTTTGCATGACGTCACTTCCGGCCAACTCCCACTCCCCCAGACCGTGATGACGTTATTTATATTTGTCCTCTATTCTCTGCTTGTGTTTTAGCATCCAATAGGGTACATTCTGCCCGGATGTAAACTTTAAAAAAGCTGCCACTGTTTTCATCAACATTGTTCGTGAATCGAATCGTTTCGATCGAACATCATTCGATTTCACTGGCACCGGCGTTGTTCGTTTACATTGTCTGCGCTCTTTGTTTGAGCATATCTGATTTTGCGTCGCGGTAGCTTGATTTCTGCTGACTCGATCGCATTTTCGACATTTTCGTTTCAGCTTGTGGATATGAAGCCGCCCTACGCGCACGACAATGCAAGTCAAACCGTTGACACTCACACGGGCGAGAATCCCATTCGACGCGCTTCGAATCTTGACGTCGGACAGAGCGTCCACTGGAACATGTTCTACCGGTTCTTCGAGACCTCGCCGATTCACGGCTGCAGCTACGTCGCGAATCGTCGCCACCCGTACGAAGGCTTCATGTGGCTCGTCGTCATCGCCGTTTTCTGCTCCCTCTGGGTGAACGATCTCCGAATAGTGATCACAAAATACGTCGATACTCCAACGGCCGTCGCCGTCGACGTAATGCACAACGACACACTCCTCTTCCACAACGTCGCCATCTGCTTCGACGTCTTTCGATCTTCGGTTTCCGATACGATCGAGACGTTCTTCGATGAAGCATCGTTCAATTTCACCCTCAGCACTTTGTCTCGACTCGTCGCTGGTCGTCCAAATCAGTTCAGCCTCGCGAATCTGCCGCTCTCCGATCCGGAATGGGATCTTCTCGTCAAAGCCACTTACCTGATGCTCGTCTCCTTCAGCGACTTCGACAACCAGGTCTTCAACGTCCCGATCGGGAATCGATCGATTCGAGCGCTCGAACTCGCACAAGTGTTCTTCCTCGCCGAGGGCTTCGACTTCTTCCGGCTAGCAGAAGGCGTCGCCAAGTACATGTACGCGCAGATGCTTGACCCGTCGGTACGCTGCGCTGTTGAGTACGCGTCGTCGACGATCGACTCGTTCTGCGTCGACGTCGGTGGAGACCAATCGGAAGTCGTCTGGCTCGCCTACTCGCCCTTCAACCTACAAGATGGGGTCTGTCTCCGTCTGAACACGTCGACACTAACGGTCTTCCGGTATCCAGAAGACCAGCTTTTCTTCACGCAGTTTCACGTTTCGCGTCCGTCGACGTCGCCACGCGATTGGTCAAAAGCGTCGTCCATTCCTTTTGCGATTGGGTACGGAACGCCAGAAATCTGGATCGACCTGCGCGGAGGGGATGGAATAATCGATATTCACTACGTCGACAGTGCCTTCTGGCAGTCGGACGGGACGAGCAGCTACGCGGGGCTTGAGGTGATGAGTGCCGCGCGAGCCTATAATAAGTCACATGATCCCTGCTTCGACTACTCGGAGGTCCTCTGCGCCAAAGAATGCATCGTCGATCAGCGGTTAGCTGAAGGGCACTGTTGGTCCCTCGTCGGACTTGGCTTGTCGGGCCGACCGGCGAACGCGACGCCCTGTATGTCCCACTATGCGGGCTATGCGGTGTCCGGCACGCCGAATAACACGTTCGCCGAGTGTATCCGACGAAACTGCAGTATGCGGCATTGCTCGACGATTAGCATTCAGTATCGCGTAATGCAGTACACGCAGGCGCGGGGTGGGCTCGTTGCCGATCCGATGTACGGGACGAACCTCACGATCTATCAGGCGCGTTTCATCTACCCGCTCTTCGTTGAGTACCCGTCGATGGACTTTCCGTCGCTGTTCGCCACAATCGGTGGAAGTCTGGGTAAGCTTATACGGGATTCGGGTATGTTGGGTCGGATTTAGGTTCGCAGGTCTCGATTTCTGGTTGGCACCTAGCTTGGGGTGCCCGCCCCGTCCCCACCACATGAGGGAATTCTTAAAATGCCTCCGGCTACTAACGAAATTTCTCTTAAAAGTTCTCGTCTAAACAAGTTCAAAAACTTATTGAGTTTGAGGTGGTAGACGCTGAGAATGAGCGGCGGCGGCATTACTCAAAGAAAAAACGTCAGCGAAGACAGAATCGGAAAAGAATCACCCCAGAATTTCATAGTGTGTCGAACGTGTTGGTGTTGTCAATGGACGAAATGGGGCTCAATGAAGTAAAATTGGGCCCATGGGAAAGTGTGGGCTCATACCAAGTACTAACTCTATTAATTTGCATGTAAGTTGCAAACTTGGTCCGACTCCGAGTTAGGGGCTCCCCAACTGGTTCGGCCTCAGCCCCCGACCTGTCGACCTCTGTACAGGTTCAAGATGGGCATGCATATTTCTAGCGCGGACGTTTTCAGGTTTGTGGATTGGAGGAAGTATGATCGCGTTCTTTCACATTCCCGTCTTCGCACTCGACGCAGCCTTCAGGGCCTTCTCGCATGATCGTCATAAGGGAGGGCAACGAGAGCGTTATGTACGTGACCGGATCGCATGTACTGTAGAGCCGAAGGTCACCGACGACAAGACAGAGCCCCCTCGGAATAGCTATTTTAGCTATCTAACGATGTAACTAAACACGTTTGCTCTCTGTTTGCACGTTCTACGTGAGTGCTCAATGAGACACGTTTCCGCTTGCTGCCACGTCCATACGGAGGCGGAGCGCGGACAACAAGTTGTAAATTTCACTGCATGGATTATCCTTGCGGAAGTTCGCCCTTGACGTTCAGCACCTTTCGTAGTCAAACGCCTTTCCTCGCAAACAAAATTTTAGTTGCCTTGCACCATCACGTGTGTCTGATTGACGGAGATAATGAGGAAGCAGGCAAATTTGCGCGAAAATAACGTGGACTGCCAGAACCAAAGCGCATCCTGTCACAACAAAAAATTTTAGTATTTTATGGAAATTTTACAGACTGTTCTAAGATAGTCTGGAGCACTGTGGAACAACCTGAAACAGGATGAAAATCCCGGAATACTTTTCGAGTTTTCGCGCGCGAATATTGGTGAAGACGGCGAAGCTCGTGTTTGACTGTCTGCCGAGCTAGCATCTTCTTTTGCGCCGTAGGCGCTCCCGCTCGCAGAATGCAACTACTAAAGCTACCCTAGACGTGAAAAAAATTAATCATTTGAAAACACCCACCACAAACGTGGCACTGCCTGACTGCTTCTGTTGTTCACACATTTATTCACGCATTTCGAAAAAGGCTGCGCCTTCACCTCACGGCACTCAATTATCGACTGCTTGTCGTCAACAAAAACTTCGAATTTTCGAGTAGAAACTCAGCGATCTTTTTTCGACGATGTCGTCTCCGCCAACGATCCTTCTTCTCCTCATTGGCATCGCGACGATTTATCGGACGGCGAGCGCCGAGGGTGAACACCCAACCTATTACGCGTGCACCGTGGACAGCAACAATCATTGCGGCGACAACGGAATCTGCGGTCTACACGGCGGCACTTGCGGTGCGGGCACGAATCGTTTCGGTGCCGCGGTCACGTGCAAGTGTAACGGCGCAACGTGGCCTACTCGGGCACCTGGCAAACAGCATACGAAGCAGTGAATCATATCAGAACCGTTTCTGTCTCGCCTGATTTTTTCTGGTTCAGTCACCAACTTCATCTGAATTTACGGATAAAATTTAAAAATTTACAAAAGACAGTCAACGAAGTGTCCGATTAACTCACTCTGAAAGTCCTGCCCATGGTGGAAGTTTTGTACCAGAGTAGATTTTTTTCATAAAATTTCACAAAAAGTCGATGACGAACTTTCACGTCACTGTGACTGGTGTGAAAGCTAAACAAGCGCATTGCTCATTCCAGAAACTCAGTCATGCGGTGGCACGAAAAGCCTAACAGAACAGTATATTTTTCACATATATAAACTTTACGTCAACTAGCAAACGACCTCAAATAGTGTCGTACTTTTCCGCTTATAGCCCCGGAGGTAATATTTCCTTTATTGCCCTTTTTCAAATATTGTCCACCTCCATTTTACAAGCCCCGGGCCTATAAGCGGAAAAGTAAGGTTCGATGAAATAATAAAATACGCAGGCAACTGTTACACTTCAGCGTGAGACGGACGGTTCCGCTAGAACAACAGGAAGGCAGAAATCACCTCAGTTGAAGAAATTCAAGGAAAATACTAAGACCAAAACACGTGGACCTCGAAAAAAAAAACGGTTTGTTGACATACGAAATGGTTACGTATACGAGCCGGATGATGGAGTTCGAATGCGCACTCTCGAACTGAAAGCATGCAAGACCCACTCGAGAGAAAGGCAGAAAGTGGTGGTTCCAAGCACAGAGCCACTCGAATCCGATACTTTCTTCGCGAATTCTCGAGGGGGTAGAAAATCCAGCAAGTATAGACCGAAAACAGCCGACTCATACATCGAATTTGTTGAAAGAATAAAAGCATGCTAGTCACGCTGAAGAAGCACCTCCGCGAGTTCGCCGAAGAGACGTTCATCTTCGGCCTGCATCTTCTGCGCGAACGCGTTAGCACCGCCGAGTGGATCTTCTGGATCCTCACCGTGCTCACGTTCGCGTCGTTGACCGTTCGTGACGTGGCGAATCTGACGCGGACGTGGCTCTCCGAAGAGACTGTTACCATCGCGCTATGGCAAGAAAGCGAGTTCGTTCCGTTCTCCCCTCCCCCAACGATCTACATGCCCGTGAACACGCAAGCGTTCCATCTTTCGACGACGGATCCGCAAGCGCTCATCAAGAAGGCGCAACGCTTTGTCGCCGCCTACAAGGAGTGGCGACGGGGCGACCTGAACGAGACCCAGCTCGTTGACTCGATCGATACCGAGCTCGTCGAGCTAATGTACGTGATGCTCGTTAGCGTTAACGAGGTGGAGTATCGGCTCAGTCGGGGCCAACTCGCGAAGCTGAACAAGACGACCGACCTTCTCTGGGCCCAACTGTTCGTGACGAGAAGGAATTTTCCTCAACTCAACCTCGCTGCTCGTTACCTGTTTCTCATCTTCATAAACTCCGACGTCAGTGTCTACCATCTCATTCAGCTCGTCGGTGCGTGGTACTGCCGCCAGTACGAGCTTGAGAGCGAGTTCGAGTCGAACTATCGCTTCCCCGAGCGGCAACGCGTCGTTCGGCATCAGCCGTGCAAGATGAACAAGATCTTGCATGTCGATAGCGACGGCATCGACGTTCGGCTCACCTCGACCGATATTCGCTTTGTTAGCTCGACCGATAAGCTGCGAATCCGGGCGAAGAGTCTCACCAAGGGCGAACCGATCTGGCTCGACCTCGCCGGCGGCGCCGGCACCGAGTTCGAGAAGCACTCCGACTGCAGCATCTGGCTGCATCCCGGCGGTGACGTGAACCTGAAGATTCGCATCGCGAGCCTCTTCCGGCGTCACAATCGGCGTTCGAAGGCGTGCGCGGACAGCTGGTACACGTGTACGGAGAGGTGCGCAGCGAATCTCACCCTTCAGAGGTGTGCCTGTTGGCCCCTCTACTACGCGCCCGTCTTCGATCCACCCGCCGGCGCCGAGCTCTGTCCGGGCTCGCTGTGGCGCTACAACGAATCGCTGCTCGATGGCTTCTATGCCGTCCCGTTTCGGCCCGATTGCCTGCTCGCGAACGACAAGGACGTCGAGCGCGTTCGCAACGTGATTGTCGGCTGCGAACATCGATGCATTCCCGACTGCGAGTCGCGCGCGTACATCTTCAGCACCGAGATCGTTCGACAGGGCGTTCTGGATCGAGCACATCCGACGGCGTTCAGCGGTTACTCGATTACGATTGGACTCCGGTCACTGACGTTTCCCGTCTTCGAGGAGCGGCTGGCGCTTACGTCCGACATCTACTTGTCGCAGTTTGGCGGCTCACTCGGGCTTTGGCTGGGCGTTAGCTTCGCCGCGTTGGTGCACATTCCGGTGTTCGTCTTTCGTAAGTGCGTTGAGCTGCTCTGTAAGGCGGAGAAGAAGCCCGCGAGGAAGAAGAGCTCTCAGGCGAATGGCGTCAACGCTTTACAGCCCGTTAGCTTACTCACACAGTACAGTGCTTTTAGCATTGACACCGCTGAGGTTAAGCTGCAGTAAATCGAGGAAACAGTCGACCGCCAAAAATGGAACGGAGCGGCCAGATTTAGTGTCTTGACCTCGATCTAGATAGGGCATCTTCAGAACGTAGAAGTAGCTTCTTTTAGAACGCGTTCCGAAGAAGGCAACAGGGGTAAAGACGTTTCGCCTGGGGCATAGGACATCCGAGATCATAATGATACTGAACTGAAGCTACATACCCCTACACTAATAATTGCAGAAGCTTCACGCAATCTAAATTCTATTAAAAGTAAATTGACCGATACAAAAGTCAACACAACATTTCTTTTGAAAAAATTAATCGATTCTAATCAAAAGCAATTTTCTGACTGCAACTGTCATCCGAGTCGTCTCATTGCAAGGACGTTCCACAAAGGAGGTCAACGAAAAATCGTATTTTACGCCCTCTTCGGCAAGGCTTGTTTATCTTATGTCTTACAAAGTCCGACCCTTCCCTACCCGCATAAGTATGGACGTCATTTGTGGCGGTGCCCCAGCAGCACAAAACAATTAGGAAAGTGCACCTCGCAATCTCCCTTCAACATCATAAAAAACTAACGGGAGGAAAGCTAACTCTATCTCGTTGATTAAACTCGAATTTACAAAAATGGGAACTGCACGCAAAGCTTTCGAGAGCAACTTTGAGAAATTCTCCTCAACCACTGTCATTCGCGTGTTCAACTTTATTCGCATGTCCGGCTTCCTCGTCGAGCGACTCTTCTGGATCCTTGTTCTCCTCGGCTTCTCGTTTGGGACGGTCTGGAATGTCACGCAGACGATTCAGACCTTTCTCTCCGAACCAACGGCGAGTCGAGTATCTTTTCTGGCCAATAGCACCAGCGGTATGAGTTTTCCAGACGCTGGATTCTGCGTAGAAATGCGCTCTGACATGATGATCAAAATGTACGAGTCAAAAATCAATAACGTCATCGGCTACATCAACCGCGAAGTTGACTTTCTTGCAAGTCTGAAAGCAAAGTTGGAGAAAGTTCACGAAATCGAAGATCAACGCAGCGCGAAGCTGACCAACTTGACGGCCAACGCATCTCGTCCAACCGACTCCTTCGCATCGATCAGCGCATACCACAAGTTTGACGAGTCGAATGCTAACCAATTCAACTCAGACGAGGTCGCCCTTTTCGGTCTCACGACGGCGATGTTAGTGCGCCTTCTCCAGCTGGAAGCGCCTCTGGTGAGAGCTGGACGATTTGGAGTGCCATCGATGACAGCAATTCAACGTCTCTACAAGGCGTATTCAGCGCAAGGAACGAACTTTGGCGAACTTCTCACTCTCATTGCGAGAATGATGTGCGTCATCCTTCAGATCAGGCTGACCAGTTCTCGCTACGGTCTCTACACGGCATTCAGCGACTATACGGGATACAACCTCTGCAAACGCGCTTCGCTGGTCTACTTTGGACTCGATCCGATCGGCGACGAGACTGTCTGCTATGGTTTGGCGGACAATACGCCGATAGCATTCTACAGTGCATTTGATGAAATTGCGTTAAGCTTGCATATCGAGTCGCTGTACAAAGAGTCCTCTGCGACCTTGCGAAATATCGCTATCGATTTTAGCGGTAAGCTCGCCACTGGGCAGCAACCGCCACTTACGCTTCAGGTTAACAAGAAGCAGACGGTAAACTTCAGCCTGGAGACGGTGAGCACCTCGGTGTATCTCCGACGGAGTGGATGCTTCGGTAAAACATATCCACGAACCGCTCGATATCAATGCATCATCTGGTGCGAAGTCGTCGAGGCGCGACTTTTCTCGGACAACTGCCTACCTCTCTATAGTCGAATAGTGCCCCAATTTGCACCGCTGCCTGACGGACTTCCAAGCTGCGCGTTGAGTGTCGACGAGAAACTCGAGAATTTTGGCGATGAACAATGTCGATCGGCGTTCAGTTCGTTCAACAACTGCTCTTTGCAGTGCTACGATCGAGACTGCGAGTCGTTCCTATTTGCGAGCACAAAAGAAGCCAACGATCCCTCACTCACCTATCTGAACGCGTCGACGGTGATCAGCCTTCGACTGACGAAGTTTGTCTATCAAAAAGTCGACGAGTACCTGCTGATGGACGCGATGGCGTTAATCACTTCGCTGGGCGGCAATCTCAGCTTGTATCTCGGCGCGAGCTTCCTCGCTCTCATCCACATCGTCGTCTTTCTCGTCAAACTTCCATTCGAGGTTGCTTGTACGAAAAAAGAATCGGCGAAAACTGTCAGCACTCCGGCTTCGTCGATTGCTCTCCTAGATGGTCGCAGTCTCGAGGAAATTGTGAATGCTTTGGTCGGAGAATTTCTTAGCATGAAGCAAGTCGTGGCTCAGTTTCCGGAGGAGCTGATAAAAGTGCGACGGGAAATCGTGTTTGTCCGTCAGCACGTCGATTCTGTTGATAGATACATTCGTTTCAGAGATTCGGAGCGGTTGATACCTCGCGGAGCTCGACCACTCGGCAGAGGGGTGCCGTTCCGATGACATTCATTGTCACAAGCTGAGAAATAGACCTCCCTGCCCTGATCTGTCTGGATTGGCTGAAGTCATCGGGTTTCCGATTCCTGTTTGAAGCGTTACTATGTATGCTGATTTAGCATTTTATGCCGCAGGCAGTCTGCATTTATGCCTCAAATAGTTTAGTTTGCGCACCGACGATCATAAATTTTTAACAACGACTATCAAAATCACAAGTAGGAGTCGACATAAAGGCCTGCAAAATCAAAGACAATCAGAAAATTTTGTTAGTACGTGGCAAAATATTAAAAATTTTAAACAAGCTGAAGAAACTCGGCAAAGGAATCCGATAGGTTTCCGTCAAACAACAAACCATTTCCCGTGCGCTGAAAGCGCTGACGTAGAATCAACGCAACCTAGGTTTCGCCATAGCTTGAAAACTGTTGCGGATGATAGGAGTTTGCCGGAAAAGACGTTTTATTTCTGGCTATTTTGTTCTTCGCTGAGCTCGCCGTCGCCGAAATCGAAACTTGATTCTTCGACTTCCGGACATTTTCTCTAAAGCTTCCCGCTAGAGGTTGGGTTTGCATGTGAACCGAACCGCGAACCCTGTTTTGAGGCGAACCCGAACCGAACCCTGAGTTTGGGAAGTGTGCGAACCCAAACCCTAAAATTTGGAACCAAGAAGAAACCAAGATTATACCGTCTGATTTTTCGAATTTTTTCGGCTCGCTATCGCTCGCTGACATGTATTTTCAAGCATAATATCCTCAGTGAGTCTGGAAATAAGTGCTTTGTAACATATTTTTTAATAAAACTTATAATTTTATGTGCGAACCGAACCGCGAATCCTACGTTTCGAGCGAACCTGCACCGAAACCCTGGTTTTGGGAAAGTTAGGGAAAGCACCGAACCCGAACGCGAACCTGATTTTTGAAAACATGTGAACCCGAACCCTAAAAAGTGGTGTGAACCCGGCCTCTACTTCCCGCTCGTTGTATTCATGCTTGGTACCAGCTAGCAAAAACGAAAGCATGTTGAGCACCATCAAAAAGTATGCAACCGAGTTCGCCGACGAAACGTTCATCTTCGGCGCCCACCTCTTGCGCGAACGTGTCAGCGCCGGCGAATGGGTCTTCTGGATCATCACCGTGCTTGTGCTCGCCACACTCACGGTTCGAGATTTGACCTACCTTACGGAAACTTGGCTAGCTGAAGATACCGTAACCGTCACGGGGTGGCAAGAAAATGATAGCGTCATTTTCGCACCGGCGCCAACCCTGTTCATGCCCGTCAAACCTCGTCTACTTTACCTCAAAAATCCAACCTCGGCGATTGAAAAAGCAAAAAAGTTCGTCTATGCATATCAGAACTGGTCAAATGGTGACTTGAATGAGACAGAGCTCATAGAGTCAATCGATAAAGAGCTCGTCGAGCTAATCTACACGATGCTAGCTAGCATCAACCGCTTCGAGTGGAGTCTCAGCCGCGCTCGGCTAACCGAGCTAAGCAAACCGAGTGACCTACTTTGGGCCCAACTGTTCTCAAGTAGACAAAATTTCCCTGAACTCAATTCTGCAACCAGAGCGCTATTCTCGATTTTCGCGAATTCCACCGTCAAATTCACCCATCTCGTTCAGCTTGTTGGCGTCTTCTACTGCCACCTCTACGACCTCAGGACCACCACCGAGATGTACTTTCGATTCGCCGACGGCTGGTCGAAGAACGTCAGCCATCAGCCGTGTAAGATGGCGCAGATCGTGCACGTCGACATAGACGGCGTCGGCGTTCGACTCGCGCGAACCGACGTTCACTTCGCAAGCGCCACGGATAAGCTAAAGATCCACGCAAGGCAGCACGTCGAGAGCGAGCACGTCTCTCTTGACCTCGCCGGCGGTGCGGGCACCGAGTTCGAGAAGCACTCGGACAGCAGTATCCATATCTATCCGGGAAACGACGTGCAGATGAAGATCCGCATCGCGAGCCTCTTTCGCCGATGTGATCGGCGCTCGAAACCGTGCTCGGCGTCGAACGACTGGTACACTTGTACGGAGATGTGCTCGGTGAAGCTCATCCGCGAGCGGTGCTCGTGTTGGCCCCTTTACTATGTGCCAGCTTTGGCTGCTCCGTCTGACGTTGAGCTATGTCCGGGATCGAAATGGCATCAGAACGAGGGGCTACTTAATGGGCTCTACGTGGTCCCTTTTCCTGAAGATTGCCTTCACCTCAAAAACGAGACGGAGGCGAAAATCGTTCGCGATGCTATCGTCGGCTGCGAGCGTGATTGTGAGCCCGACTGCGAGTCGCGGGCGTACATTTTTGGCACCGAAATCGTGAAACAGGAGCGCACGAATCGTTCGCCGTTCAGCGACTACTCGATCACGATCGGGATGCGTTCGCTGAAGTTTCCCGTTTTTGAAGAGCGCCTTGCAGTTACGTTCGGGACGTACATGTCGCAGTTTGGCGGTGCACTCGGCCTTTGGTTGGGCGTTAGCTTCGCCGCTCTGATTCATGTGCCGGTGTTCTTCTTTCGAAAGTGTGTTGGACGGCGCCGGAAACGACGCAGGGCATTGAAGAAGCAGAAAGAGATCGCTGTTGTTGATGACGTTCGCCCAATTAAACCGCTGAGCGTAAGCATGCAAAAGAGTGCTCTGCGTCTCAATAGCTCTAAACCTGCGGAGATGAAATATTTCGAGTAAACATTCACGCATACAGCCATATTACCCGCGAATATTACGCAGGGCGTAGGATCATACAGGCTTTCCCGGCTTGAGCCCCCCTCGAAACTTCAAATTTGTTTGGGAGAAGTACGGTAAAAGTGCCAATTTGGGCTCATTTCTCAGTAAATTTTTTAAAGTGCCGCCACCGACATTTTTTGGGTGCCGCCAAAAAATTTCATTGCAAGAGTGCCGCCAAGGTATTTAAGAGTGTCGCCAAGTATTTCCACTGCATTATTAGTGTCGCACTATGTTGCACCTATGTCGACGCCTAGAAACTTAACCATCAAGTTGTGCGTAGACTCAGCAGAAACTGAGGCAAAACAAAATGCCAGAATTCTGAACTCACTGTTTGACCCCGATTTCTAGCTTGTCCTTTGGTAGTTTGTGTGCTTCTCAGTAAACTGTACATCTCACCTGCCACACTTCAATGCGCACTGTATCACAAATCCCTCAATTCAATAGGTCTATTTAAGTGGAGTCGTCGACACAAGTGGAGTGGAAACTACGTTCTCACACTAATAATGCAGTGGGAATACTTGGCGGCACTCTTGCAATGAAATTTTTTGGCGGCACCGAAAAAATGTCGGTGGCGGCACCCAAAAATTGTCACCCCATTTCTAAAGATTTTCCAAGGCTAAGCCCCCTCCCCGAAACCCTGACGTGCCTGTTGACCTTATAAAGTTTTCAGCGTTTACAACAGAGAAACAGCGGGAGCGTCCATGGGGCACCCCTGAAACGGGGACGTGTTCAAAAGCCACTTTCAACCAACAAGTAACCGGAAAAGCTGAAGCTCTTCCTGCCGTATGGGAAAGGCGGAAATTAAAGTCGACGAGCCGACTCAACGCTGCAGCCTGCATCAACGTCTCGTCGCAAAGACGACACCTCTCCTCGAACATCCGCGATCGTTCGTCGCATCTCCGCCATTTTGCCCACCAACATCTGAAGCATCTTGCTCACATCATTAGGACTTTCAAGCGAAAATGAGACTTCTTTTACCGATGCCACTTTCTTCTCACTCGACCGTTCCCTAAACTGCTCGAAAGGTACTCGAGCGAAAAAGACAATAAGGTGAATGAACGCGAAAGTTTGCGCCCAGATATAAGCTGAGATTGCCGCCCAGTGAAGAGACGAACATCACTGCGTCTATCTTTAGCTTCTTCTCAACCTTCTAGTAGATGAATTTGCTCGCCCGAAACCTTACCATCGTCGACGCGTCCAAGCCGTCCAATGCGGAATCGTTGAGTTACCTGACACTCGAGAAGGAGGACCTCGCAGTTCGCATTGTCGCACTCCTGCGAACAGTTCCTTCGCAGCTCAGCGAGCTCGTGTGAAGCATCGGCGAAAATAGCAGAAGCTTGGTTGACCGCTGCCTGGGCGCTTCTAATTTTTCGCAACTGATGCTTTGCGTGATTCGTCTATTACTAGGATGCACGACGTTTATCTGCGCGAAAGTTTTTATCGCTAACTGAACTCGCGGCAAGCCACATTCGCAGCTCCTTTCTTGGATTATAAAAACACTAATCGTCCGGCGAAAATTGACGCCGTCACTAATGGACCGTGTGGTTAATTATTAGACAGTTGGTTGAGCCGAAGCGGCATGTAGCGTTTTTCGAAACAAAATGTAGCGTCTAGCGCTAGATACTTTTGAGCGTTCGGTCAGCTTCCTGAAACTATCTGGCTTCCGCGAACTGTCGAAGTTCGCGCTGCATCATCACGCCCGAAACGGCAACGCTCGGCATCGAAGCCTACCGAGCAGCAGCATGTACGCAATCTCTCTGTCTCTCTACACAGTAGCTCGCTTGCTTGCGTAACTATTATTAGCTGCCGTTCGTACCGTCCGCCCTATACGTGTGCGTTCCTCGTATATACGCGCTGCTCGCAGGCGTAGCTTTTAGTCTTAGCTCATGCGTTCAGCTCACCTCTCGCTTCATCCGTCGGCCCCGCCATCAGTCGATAAACACACAAAACCCTCAAACTCGTGTGGCCTCGTTACGCTACACAAAAATATGCGCAACGAAACGTGCAGGATTTTTAGGTATGCCAGATGGAAAAGTAATTTTTCGTAGTCTTTCGGAAACACAAAGGAAGCCAAAAAATTTTCTGGAACAAGCAAATTTGTTGACACACGTATCGAAAAAATAAACTTTTCAGAACAAATGGGACATTTTTTCGTCTGTGGTGTTGGCTCTTCAAAATTTCTCGCCTTTCTTCAAAAAGATGAGTCCCAAACAAATTTCTTTCTTTGAATAAATCACGTTTTATGCTGAATGATTATTCAGATATGAAAAGTGCATCAAAATACTAGACATATTTAGCTGATACTTAGAGGATTACAGTAGTGTATGCTGCGGGGTTGCTGGAACACTTGTTCCAGGATGTTCTGGAGTTGCTTCAGGGTAGTCGAGAACATCCAGAAATTTTCGGTACGTCTTTTTGTTTCGGTAACATACATTTCCGTTATGCTAGCTCGCTCTCACTAGGCCCACTGACACTCGCGGCTTTAACGGAGCTTGTATCTCCTCTTGCTGTGTCGAGATTTTACAAAAAATATAACGCGTGTCTCCAACAACAAGGTCTGTGTTAATTTTCCAATTGCGCAATTTGACCCCGGAGTATTTTACAATTAATGACAGCTTCTTGTCTAGCTTTCTGCATAAATTTTAAGGACACAAAGACAGCTATCAGCACTGCAGAATTTGGATTTTTGATTCTACAACACTAAAGTTACATCTTTTGCGCCATGGCACGACTACTTCAGCAATTCGCGAACATAAGCGTCTTTTGCGGCATCTTTTCGCTCTGCTACCTCATCGAAAACATGAGCTACACGGTGTTCGTCGGCGTTCTCCAGAGTATCGAGAACGCGTTCGAAATTTCTAGCCGAATGTCGGGAACGCTGACGGCGGCGAAAGATATCGGCTACGTTCCTGCTCTCGTCATCGTCGCCTACATGGGCAGCAGGGGCAATCGAGCCCGTTGGATCGCCTCCGGATGTGCACTGACCGCTTTCGCGTGCTTGCTTATCGCCCTACCGCACTTCCTCTTCGGCCAAGGCACTTCAAGTGTGTCGGGCATGAATAGCACATTCCGACTGCGTCATGTTACTGAGCACGACATTTTTTGGCAGAATGAAAGCGTTTTTTCTCAACTGATAAGTGCCGCTGAAGTTCAAGTGTCGCCCACCGTTGGCAAGTCTTGTCGACAACAAACTAATGTTTGTTCGGAGGGACTTCACCTAAACCCCGTGGAGAACGGGGGATTTCCCTAATCTGACCAGTAACATTTGTTTTTAGGCCCACTGACGAAGTCAGTGTGCTTTATGCAATTGTAGGTGTCCGTCTGTCTGTCCGTGAGATCGATAACTTTCGAAAGAAGAGACGAATCAGTCTAAAATTTCCTGAGTATACCTTGGGACAAATGAAGGTTCAAGTTCGAAGATGGGCACCGGAGATAATACAACCGGGGTGTGCCGCTCCAGCAGGTCCACTTTCACGTCGAAAGTCCATGTTTTTCGCATAAGTCGAGAATTCGTTCATGGGTTTGGCTCATATTTAGTTTGCAGAATGTCAGAATGGTATTCTCCTAAAGTTTTTTTTTGTCATGGATGGTTTTTGTCACAAGCAGTTTCAGGCCCACTGGCAAATGTTGTGCAAACTTGTATTGCTCATATTTCCAAAACGCCTTGACCGATTTTGCTCAAATTTGGAGAGCTGCATTCCCGCAGGGTATACTTTTCAATTTTATGTCGACAGTGGTTTTGTTAAATGTTTTCAAGCGTCCTGGCGAACCGTCAGTGGACCTCGAGGATCGGTACATCCGACTTTGTTTCGGCAAGAGACAGAGCGAGCGAAACCTGTCTTACTACAACAGTACTACAGAAAACTTGTGTCCTCCTTTTTCTCTCTTGCTTCCAAAACTTTCGCGCTGGGGTTTTTGCGTTTGTTAAGCCGGATGCCTTTCGGCTTGGCGATTCACTTGTATTGAGACTGGTTGCGTGAACCGAGTTCAGCTGGCGCAAACAGTGTCTGTGGACCTGAAAATTAAAGGGTCCGTAAAAAGTCGACAGGACATGGTAGCCAAAGTTGATGTTTAGACTGCATACATTATGTGGCACCAAAACGTAAGGCAAAAGGCTATACGTGTAATGTCTCAGCAATTGCTGCCAATGGCCTCGAACCGTGCCTTCGTTTTTTTACGGACCCTTTACTTACAAAGGCGCGCGCAACTGCCCGCTTTCCACTCTCAATTCAGATCATTGATGATATGACACATCTAAAACGTCTCTCCGTCCAGCATTCTCGGCGGCGCAGATTCAGCGAGTTGCTCACCGTCTCAATACGAAACAAGAGCGTCCCCTTCGCGTTAATCACCGCCGACAGCGACCGCTCTTGAAACTCAGCCGATTTGCCGCTGACGTCAACGAAGACGAAACGGAAGTCGCTCGCGTACTTCTTGTAGAGCGCCTCGTGGTGCATCGTGAACGTGACGTCATCGAAGATGTTGTCGAACGCGAAGAACGTGCCGGCCGGTCGATAGGAGAGGAGTTCTTGTCCGCCGATCATATCGTGATTGAACGAGCCTGGAGCTCTCACGCTTTTGCAGAAGTTAGCCGGTATGTATCAACTTTTCTCGCCGAGGACGCCGTACCGAAAAAGGGTATTGTCCTATGCTGCTCGTATGCGATAAAAAGACAAGCCACCTGATGCGAATGACGCGGAAAGAATTTCACGAATCTCGATTATACTCAGGTTGTGTGCATCCAAGGCGCCAAGCGACGATGAAGGAGCATTGATCAGCTGCGTCGTTTCAAAATCTGTCTCGCTTGGTGGAGACGTATATGAATGTGGCTACTAGGATTTGGCGTTCTCTCCTGCTCTACAAGCTATCATCAACAAATAAACGGACAGGTCAAACGTAATAGCCCGCATAAATCTGTTCACTTACAGAAACGATGTTTGTTTCCTCATTCTACAAGTCGGAGGCGTGAGAATGCCTGACAAATAAATGCATAATGCAATGCATAACGTTATTCTACTCGTACCGCCTTGTGCGACCTTGAATAAAATTCACGTTGGCATTGTTGGTGACATTCACCTCGGGCTCAATATCTGGTTTGTAATTAAACAAAATGTGTGAACTCACAACATTCTTATTATAATTTCACGATTTACGACCACAACATTTGGCGGGTACGCGCGAGCAGCGTTGCCGTCGAGAGTCTGTTTTTTCAAAGTATACACGGTACACGAATAGGGATATATATAGAGGGAATAGGCAAGTATATAGCTCCACGTGTTGGGAAAAACGGGACTACAAAATACCGTATAACTTTTCGTTGCTATAGACGGTACGATATATAAGTATAGAGCCCCACAAAAATGCACGTGCGTCATGCAGAAAAAACAGATATTGTCTTATAACAAGCAAAGTACAATGCGCATTTAACCAAGCGTTTATGCCCCGGTAGTGCATATGAGCATAAACGCTTGGTTAAATGCGCATTGTACTTTGCTTGTCATAAGACAATATCTGTTTTCTCTGCATGACGCACGTGCATTTTTGTGGGGCTCTGTACTTATATATCGGTACCGTCTATAGCAACAAAGGGTTATACGGTATTTTGTAGCTCCGTTTTTCCCAAAACGTGGAGATATATACTTGCCTATCCCCTCTATATATCCCTATTTCGAGAGAGATAGAAATGCTCAACTATTGGCTGTTGATAGCATTCATAGGCACGATAAAAGAAAATGCACAACGCTATCGATGTTGTCTACCTCAAAAACATTTTGCGCCCGCCATCTGGAATTTCACGTTGTTTTCGCCATTTTGAATATCTTTGATTTGCCGAAGGTATCGAAACACGCCATGCAAACTTAGCGCGATATCTCCAGAACGCATTTCAACGAAGGGTCTTGCAAAAATCCGCATTTTGAATTAAATGGCACGGATTCACGTAGAACTGGTCAGCTTCTAAAGTGCAGTGCTGTGTTGGTCATCCTTGTCGTGTCAGTGGTAGAAACTGTCCGACGCAGTGGTGTACGCACAGGCACAATCGTGCGTTTTAAGGCTGGTTTCTTCTCTGCGCACTTGCTTTTCCGTACCACGAGGTCATGCAAAAATTACGTGCTCGGCAAGTGGGGGTGAGATTAGCCAAAAACAACACAAAGGACACGACCGGGGTGGGGGTGGCCGAGAGGAACACATGTTTTTTTCGAAAAAATTTGGGACAAACAGGCAGAAAACCCTCGAAAGTTGGGTCAAATTTGTCATTATTTGGACGTCACCGATGAACAAATTTAGGGCTTTTTGAACAAATTTGTCTGCTTTTGTGCTGACTTCAAGCGCAAAAACTTGTCTCATCTAAAAAAAATTAGGATTTCTGCAGGAATAATTTTCTTAAAAAATTGTG
>JAQGBB010000260.1:0-22207 GCA_034691745.1 Prismatolaimus dolichurus
ATCTCACATCGACTGCTAACGATATTTTGAGCTCTAATCAAGGTTGCGACCTGTTTTATATATCGTTCGAAAGCTGAGAACAATGGGAACAACTTTTGTTCACGTCGGACTCAAGCCCACGAGGATGACCAGTCGAAAACAACTTTTGAACGTAGCTATATCGTGTTCAAAATCGCTTGTTTAGTAGCTCGTTTGGCGATGCACTGACGAACAGAAGGTCGCGGGTTCGATCTCCGGCCGGACACAAATTTCTACACAAAGGTGTACTATGCTTGATTCGGTGTCTAAAGAAGAATATATGGCTATTGGACTGTAACGTTTCAAGAACGTATTTCACAAGTTGCATTTTTCGGCTTTGCCGATTTACTTGTTCCCTTATCATTAGCTGGATGGGGGGTCGTGCTCGAGGCTTGCAAGCGTGTCGGCGACGATCTCCGCTGTCTGGTCATCTCTACGGGCCGTGCCTTTCCTTCGCTGAAGGTTTCGCGACGTTGCGTTCGCTGGAGTTGCTTCACATCCGCAATGCGACCTACGCGCTGAGCGATGTTCCGCTCGTCCACTTCGGAGTGCTTCGCGAGATCGTGTGCGAACGCGGCAGAGTGCAGCTAGACGTTCTCAAGAGTTTTCCACCTTCGCTGGAACGACTCGTCAGTATCCGCTTGAGCGAGAAAATGAAGACGAACACCATTAGGGTTTGTCCGCATTTCACCGTCCACGTCTGCGCCGTTTTTTGTTATCGTCGAGGAAAAGAGCGTTCAGAAAGTTGAGCTTCACGCGCAAAGGACTTCGTTTTGGGATTGCTTTCGCGTAAAAACAATTGAAAAACTTTTTTGATAAAGTTTTTTTGGGGTGGGCTGAGGAATCCCGAGTGGAGAAGCAAAGAATAACGATTTTTGTTTTTTAGGTTCTTTTGTTCTTGCCAAATACCTTGGTTTCAAAAAGCATCCGGCAAGCAAGCGTTAGCGACCAACAAAAAGGATGCATACTGGTCAGACGGCGGTCTCTCTGCCACTCCAAAAACCGAAAGTTTTCACACGTACTCAGGATCATACCACGCGTGTAGTAGGTCCAGGTGGTGAAACACCCTAATGTTCCAAAGCGTTCGCTTGTGTTGCAGGGTATTCTAGAACAGAAAGTGTACTTTCTTCGTGCGTTTTTCTGTTATTGCCGGATCGTTTTGGTTTTGCCGGCTAGAATGTTCACGACAGGATTCAAAGTACAGAGATTTTTGCTCTTCATTGTTTTGGTCATACAAAATTTGTATGGGTTTTGTCAACTGTTATAAGAGGTTTTGCGTGCTATTTCTCGGTAGCTTTGCCTGTTTTTTATAGACGCCATTGGGGAACAACGGCACTTTGCATGGCTGTCAGGATGTGAAATGAAAAAGAATGAAAATCATTCAGGCTGTTGCTGGAGCATTAGGTATTTTTAAAAAAGTAGCTGATGTTGCACATGTTTGCTTTTGGCCTTCGTTTTTTGGTTAAACGTGGAATAGACTTTCTTCTCAGTCACTGTTGTAAGACATTGGTGCTTCAACCAAAGAATGATTTATGCGCCGAAATAGCTTAGCTGGACCGTGGGTAGAGGCTGCCTACTAAAGCCAAGAAGAACATCAGACGATGCAAGGCTAGTTGCGGTCGACGCAACATGCAACAGCGGAACACAATGCCACGAGCCAAGAACATAAAGCTAATTATCTGCTAGCTCGCTTTGCTCAATCGGCAGATAATCTTATTTTCATGCGTGTAAACAGAGGTAGCTAATGCGTCCACATCATTAAATAATAGCCCCGTAAACTAAACGGGCAAGGCATTAATTAATGCAACAAGCAAGAAAAAAAAGCGTGCAAACAAACACAACAAAGCCATCAAAGATTCAGCGCTCTAGGGATACTGTTTTGGTCGCTGTCTGTGCACTCAATGTAGCGCTCGCGCGAAGCCGTAGACATCCAGCGACCCTGGCGCTGAATGGCGCGATCTGCGACACCGGCGCGCGCGGCCGCGGTCGCACCTCCACGCCGAAGCATGTGCAAGCTAAATGACGACTTATCATAACCAATACTAGCTATGCAAGCTGCAAATAACGTGCGTGCCCGACCGTAAGAGAGGGGTCGAGAACTCAAAAGTTTTCTGCCACGACTAGACAACGTACTAAAAACGTAGGCCTCAGCACCGACTGCTAGTCCAGCTGCTGCCATATAACGTTTCAAAAGGGCGAGAGGACACGAAGGTCGACCAGTAGCGCCAATATTTACCGTCTGCCCAGCCCCATACTGGTCGGTCTTCGACGTCGGTAAGGATACACGAAAAAATGAAGCACACGGAGGAAAATATAGATGAGAAGTCTTCAGATTTAACAATTCTCTAATACGAAAGAAACCTGCAAAAGCAAGGACACACAAAACGGCCGTACGGAGATCCGACAGTGAGGAAGTCGGCGAAGCAAAACGGTCTACTATTTGCCTAATCATCTCGGGTAATACCGCAGATTTACGGGCGACGCGAACCGCCGGGCGGCGCTTTGCATAAGCGACAACGCAGCGGACCTCAAAAGACTGTGTGATGTCAGGAGTATGGGAAAATTTACACCACCACTGCATCGCAGCCACACACGACAGTACGGTAGCAGGAGTGCGATTGGTGTCACGTAAGTGTCTCAGATAGGTACAAAACGACGACATGTCAACCGGCAGCGGTTCCCGCTGCGCCATTTGCCGACTCCACTCCGCCCATCGGCGAAAATATCCGAGATACGATTTCAGCGTAGTGAAAGCTACACTCGCAATATAATGAGCGGGAGGTCGGAAATCGCAAGTTGATCGCACGAGGAAGACGAACGAAGTGGATAAACAGCTAATAAATCTAAAGTGAAATAAGGATACGGTAGAGTACGCGGACGGGCGTCTATGTGCAGGGTGCTGCTGTTCGGGCTCGGCTCAGCCATACGCACGTCGACCTCACCGGGCGCTCCCTCAGTCAGCGTTGCCTGCTAATAATCCTGTGGACAAGTGGTAATCGAGTGCCGACCATCCCAGGGAAGACGACCGGCGAAACTCTCTCTCGCGCACCTAGTGCGCGAATATGCACGCGTGGCAACCACACGTCAATGAAGGTTCTGTCGGTCGGTCGGCGGCGAGAGAGAAAAATGAAAAGACGACACGTGGTAGAGAAAATTGTTGGGGTAGGCGGGTGGGAAAGAGTGGGTAAACTCCTTTAGTCAAAAAACTTCATCGCTGACGGACGGACGAGAGAAAGAGAGAGGTGAGAAGAAAACAGATGCTCGGCTGCGCGAAAGGAGGAAAGCGGTCGTGAATGAGGTGCCTGCTTTTCGGCGGGGCAAGCGGGCAGCTAGGTGGGTGCGACTTTGTGCCTTGGGACTTTATTAGCTAGCTAACTAGCTAGCTAGCTGTACCTATCAGAACTGCCCGCACGAAAATACTATTATCTCTGCGTTTCCGCTTTGCACAGTGAATCCATAATGTAGCTTACCATTGTAGTTTCTCTCTAAAAAAATGTGTGAACAACTGCCGCCTTATTAACCTCAAATGCCCGCTGCTCAAATGTAACCAAGATTTTACTACAAATTTGACGCGGCTACTGTGGTCAAGCGAGTCACTAGTCAGGAACAAAGTGCTGTGCTAATTTCGACGTGTTGAGACTTCATCCACAAAATTTCGCGTTTTTGCACCGTTGCGGTTTTCACCGTTACGGGATTACCCGTGTCCGCCGTAGCGGGCTGCGCTGTGCCGCGCCGCTGAAGTGCATAGCGCTGCTGCCCCTCTCGGTGCAGTTTGTTCACAAGGACGATATCGGTCGCATGTTCTCGATGTTCCAGTTGGCTAGCGATATCGCTGTTCTGGTTTGGAGTGTTGCTTTTATGGCGGTTTACATCTCTTCGCCGGTCTGGTTTGTGGGATTTGTTTGTCTTTGCGGCTGGATTGATTGCTGCCTCATTCTGCATTGATCTTTTATTCACGGCGACTAAAGTGGGGTCAGTCGGAAACAGATTGTCAGTTCGAGTTCGACTTATCCGTACTTAATTGTAGTTCCAGTCTCAACTTCATTACATAATTTTACTGAGTTTTGTTACTTCGTTTAAGTTGGCGTATTTATGACGTCACTATGGACAGAATGGTGGGGCCCGGAAAAATGTGAGATTGTGTGTAAAAGGCTGCCTATGTTTATGTGTTATGGCAAGTGACCTGTAGTGGAGTCCGAAAAGTCGCAAAGTCATAAATGTAGGCCTAGTACTGCGCCCAAAGTCACGTTCGTGACTGTCATTGATTATGTAGCTGAGCTGCAGCAAAGCAGCCACACTGTGATCCCACTGCCAACTTTTCTGCTCAAACCTTCGAACTTTTTCCCGATGTATTCGAAAACTATTTCATTGTCAAGCTCAGTGACAATGCTTCTCTGAACTAAGCTTTTGTTCGAATTCGTGCTTACAGCATCTAAGCATACGGCCCCCAGAGACGTTGCTATTGTTCAGACTTCAGCCGGTGTCGTTTTGCGATACAACTACCCAAAGCTCGGCTTTCCGAACGGCGTATAATAGAATCGTAACAATTCATATCGTGTGCATAAAATTTAATTTCCTTTAAAATGAACACAAAGGCACACTTTACGGCTGTTTACTACTAGAATTAAAAAATCGTAAAATGTGGCAGCTGCTTTTGGGCGCTAAAAGCTTCCGGTAAAAACATTAGCAAATGATTTTCTAATAGCTATTATCCAATCGAGGCGGACGTGGTTAACGTACGTACCTATAAGGCGCGTCCTTAGCAGTGTTTTACGTAACGGTAGCCACGTCGACTTGGATTCTTGAAATGGCTACGAGGATTGTTGTATCCTGCACGGAGCCCAGCGGAGTAAAAAGGACAGCCTACTGTTCAAAGCCTCCTATCCCAGGCCAACAAAAATTCGCAGATGGCCAGAGATACACAGTACAGTATGCCGCAAAGCTACATTGAACACTTTGTTCCAAAATATTCTAAAACACTATTTTTTTCTTTTTTTGCCGTGTGCAGGATGCTACTTGTTGGAATCGATAACATAAAACATTGAAAATTCAATAAGCGCCATTATCAACTCTGTCCAAAAGCTTTTATTTAGTATTTGTTGCCCTTCTTAAAAATTTTTGCGACTCGCTTCGTTGCCGTAGACTTTGTATTAATTTTTATATTTTTAAAAATTATTTTTGCCATGAATAAAAATTTTTCTTCTCAAAATGGTTATGCCTACATTCTTCACATGGCACCCGGTAAAACGCTGCTGAAACAGTACATCTCGATCCGTTAAAGGCGAATATGGCTCCTATTTTACAATGAACTTAAAGCTTTAGAACTTTTGATCCACGAATTGGCGGTGTATAGAGAAAAACCCTACTAGAATCGCTGAGACTTAGCTAACGTACGTACCTATGAGACGCGTACGTAGCCAACCTACCTAGGTAAGCGGGAACGTAACGAACGGCGATAATTTACTGATTTATATTTCGCAAATACACTCATAACTCACAAGGCACGTGCACCAGTATAATGATACTCTCCGGAAAAGATA
This sequence comes from Prismatolaimus dolichurus, assembly GCA_034691745.1. Taxonomy (NCBI): domain Eukaryota; kingdom Metazoa; phylum Nematoda; class Enoplea; order Triplonchida; family Prismatolaimidae; genus Prismatolaimus; species Prismatolaimus dolichurus. Next base: position 5,559 of record JAQGBB010000260.1, read on the forward strand.
TGTGCATTACAGATGGGATTCGTCAGTAAAATGCATCGCTAGGTCGTCAATAAGGAATTGCTGTAGTAAAACAGAGCAAGTGGTGATTTTTAGAAGAACCGAGTTTGAAAGAGCGTAAATGATAGACGCAAAGTTGATCAAGTGAGATTAGTTGAGTGAATCGCACGCGTCAGAGAACAGCGCACTGGAAGCTCGACTTCGTACGGAACGGATTCGTGCGTTGGTTAGTGAAACCGACGACGAGAACGTCTTCACGTTCGTGCTGTTGAACATATCTGCACGAGAAGAGAAAAACCGATAATCGCAATCGCTGAAAGACACGAATCACAAAGTACACGTACGCGGCAAGCTCCTTAGCCGCTTGCGAGATGGGTACTCTTCGGACTTGCTTCTCCCGTCGAAGCTGTTCGACTTGCCGGCGAAGTTGCTGCGTTGCAGCGCGCACATCCGTTCGGCTAGCCATGTGAAAATCGTCGAAAAAAATCAAGGCAAAACTCAAAGGCACACGCGAATAAGCACCGAGAAGCTAGAAAAAAGAAGGAAGACGATTCACACTTTGCAAATAGCGCAAAAGGTTGAATACTGAAATGCTGTTCGCGAAATTTCCTCGAAAATGTGACATCGATCAAAATTTCTGAAACTTTGCCAGATACACCACACCAACCGGCCATGGAAAGAAGCTGTCTATCTTTCTTTCATTGGCTTGTTGTATTGTACATGTTGCATCATTGTTGAAAGTTCACACTCGTTTATCATAATCAAGTAATGCTATCGAAATCCAAAATGGCTGAATCCAGTTCAAAAAGAAAAAAATGGCAAGTTTTAACATTCTGACATTCAAACCTAATTTCCGCTTTGTAAAGGCCCTGCTAAAATTTTTTGACAAATCAGTGCCAAGTTGCCAATACAAAGAAAGCAAGGTATTTAGTCAGAAATCTGTTCTAAGGTGCACGTTTGGCACAGTTCCGATGCGTGCAGCAGCATTCAGGATTAATCGCCTTCCTCTGAAGTCACAGGTGATTATTCACGACGGCTATCAATCATAAAATAAGTTTTGACCCAACCTGATTTCCTATACTTTTTGCTGTTTACACCCGACGTTTTCACTCACGTGTGGGAATCGGAACATAGAACCTTCTGGGGCCCAGTTGGTATTCATAAAAATACCAAATTTTTGGGGTCACTCTGAACCCCCCTTTTGGGGGTCGCGAAATCGGTTGAAACCAATGTAAAATTCTCTGTAAAAACTGCAATTTCGCCAGGTTTAACACGATGTAAAATCAAGAAATAAATCGGGAAAAACAAGAACAAACTAAGAAAGTTAAATGAAGTTTTTTGGGGGTACTTACCCCCCTGAACCCCTAAAGAGGGTGTCGGGGGAAGGCGAGTTTTCCAACGAAAAATAAATAATTAAAAAAGTATCAGTTGGCGAAAGTAAAAGAAGATTTGCTGGGGTCCTGACCCCGTAGGCCGCACTGTGGCGTAAAGGTTAGCATCGAGCTTGCAAACCAAAACGTGGTGGTTCGAACCCCTGTTTGCAAAAAGTTTCTTCCACTTCTTTGTTTGCCCAGTGGGTGGCAAATTGGACGGGTCGACGCCGCAATGATTTAGCAGTCGTTCTGTTCCACTTTAGCGTTCGCAGAAATCACCCGATCGGGTTGAAATTTGGAACATAGACCCTTCTGGAATCCAGTTAAGTCCCAAAAAAAATGAAAATTTTTTGGTCACTAGAAACGCATGTTCGGGGGTCATACATAGGTTTCCTATGTAAAATCTGTCCGACCCAGACCCGGCTAAAGGCCGGCGATGGCGTTGTCAAGTCTTGCGCTCCTTTCACATTGACGAGTAAAATTGTTTCGACTTCCCGAATTTTTCACTGTGAGCGGGGAAAGGTGCGCCAAACGTGAGATTGCGGGTTCGCCTTTCGTCATTGTTGAGCTATTTCTGCGTAGCTAATTTATACTTTGCATGAGAATTATTATGTAGGTAGGTACGTACGTACGCGTACGTATGTATTAGTATGTACGTACTCTTTCTCTGTTTCGCTATTAGCTAGGTGTCGGTCTGCGTAGTGCGGCTGGCCATATTCTGCGAATTGAGCTAACTTCCAACTCATCGTTACTAGTTTGTTCGTTCTCACTGCCCGCAGGTCAGATCGCTCGTTATTCGTTTTCGCCGAATGGCGAAAAAACTCTGCTCGAAAAGTGGGTCGCTTTTGGTGTCATTTAACAATTACGTAATCGGGTAAGGGGAGGGGGGTCAGCCCGACAATGATATCATACATAAAAAATTGGCTATACCTTACACGTAACGACGGTGACATGCGGGAGGGGGGAGCGTCAAAATTTCAATTTTTTGCTTCACATAATTGGTGAACGACCCCTTTCTGGTGTGGTCCCGTCCGTCGTCCGTTTTCGTGAACGGCAGGAAGCAAAATGAACAATTGAGTGAATAGACCCAATGGTCATTTGTCTGGCCGACCAATCCCAGCAGACAAAAAGTCGAAAGGACCGTCGACTGTCTTTCCTATAAAACCGAGTGAAAGATGGACAGAAGCAGACATTCACGCAGTTTCAATGAGGGTCGACGGACGCAGGTAGAGCTACCATTCCAAGCATTCAGAAAACTTATTTGGCTATAAATCTTTGTTGGTTTTTTACTGTTGTTGCTTCAAGATCTTTGTTTGTTATAAATTTTGCATTGTCTTTTCGATATCCGATAGTTTTCATGCGCGTGTCTGTATCGCACGAAGAAGGCGTCCGGCTGTAACTACGTTGCGTGCATTCGCTACGTTGTCTGATTTTCCCAGTGAAAAAGCTTTTAGTGTGAGCGCTAGCGTAGGTCGGACGCTTAGCGCGGTACAGCTTGGTCAAACATGACGCTGGAGACGTGGGAGAGCTTGATACTATTGTAAAGTGTTCCAAACATTCGGTTTTGGTCGGTGAACAGCGTTGTCGAATCTATTTACATCCTGCCAACAAGCGAACTTGCGAGCAATAGAAAGCAGAAATGCTAACTGGTCAGATTAAAAAATCGTCCCAATTGCCTACTCTCCCAGCCAATTTTAGCGGAAGTCCAGGAGATCATGGTACAGTATGTCTCCCAGGCAGCCCTCGGGTACCTCCAGGTACTGCCGGAGTACCCCGCAATTACATTTCGTGTCCAAGTGTATTTTTATTTGCCGTAAGCAGGCTGCTCTTCCGCTGGCTGTGCATAAAAGCGCGTGACCACACCGCTTACAGTACGATCTTCATCATATTTTGTCTTCCTGTAAGCGCTCTCGTGAGAGTTTAACTGGAAGAAGAGACACCATGAAACCCATGATCACAGTCGTAATTCTGGTCGTACAGCAGCTATTTGGTGAGACCTTCAGAAAGTCAAAAACGTAGAAAACACCAAATCTTTGTTCCTGTGCGCAGAAAAACTTTAGATAACCCATAAAAAATCCCTTTCTTTATAGGTACTGCTTTAGTTGGCACCCTCACTGAGCACATATGCGCACCTTCAGAAGTGAAGGACAGATCGTGCAGAAAGAACTGCGAGTCGACGTGCTCCAAGCGAGTTCACTTCTGCGATCGAGATGAAAACTGCGAGAAAGAAGCATGTGTTTGTGCGATTGGCTTCCTTCGCAACAGCTTCAACGAGTGCGTAAAACGCAATCAATGCGACGCAAGTGAGTGACACGTCAACTATTTCTTATTGCTACGTCTGACGCTAAAAAGTAAAATCAAATTACTAACGATCGCAAAAGTGAGAACCGACTGCGATAGTTATTGTAACCCCGACGAGTTTCTTCAAAAATTGCCCGGATTTTTAAGTTTCGTCAAAATAAGTAGGAAATTTTGGTAGCAGGATATTTATGTTGCCTGTTGCGGTACGAATTAGGGTCAACACCAATAGCAACGATTTTGCGTGGTAGAAACTTTTCCGTTATGTTCTGCATACAAAAATCCGCAAAGGAGTTAACAATTAATACGGCAAATTTGGAAGGCATGCTATTGTTGTCTTGCTGTCAAAAAATATGTCCAGTCCAATACGCGAAATGTCATAGAACGCGGCGAAACACTTTTCATCAATCTGTGGTACTCGCGGAACACATCCTGCGGTATTATCTCGGATTTAAGCCAGTCCTACCCCTGGCCGGTTTTACACTGTTTCTTATAATAAATCTTTGGAAGCGCCAGCAAAACTTGTGCAACATGCGGCTCGCGTGTGCAAAACCGGCCATGGGTAGGACTGGCTTAAATCCGAGATAATACGGTATCGATGGTTGTAATAGCTGAACCGGTCTGTTGAATATTAAGACAGTCTTCCAAGCTCTTCTGTAAACTTTTGGACCACCTTGAAACACCAGGTATTCTACGGCCTTCAAGTGGGGCATAATATGATCTCCTTGACGTCCGCCGCCTTTTGGTTGGCTGAGGGTTAGGCGAGAGCGAGAAGGGAAAGCGCTCAAATCTGAACAGCTAGCTGTTGTTTTTTCGCTTCGCTCCTTTTGTCACGATACGATAAAAACGGCTGTAGTGAGACTAAAGACCCTGAGATCTCTCACTCTCAAGATTCTCTTGACGTGGAATCGTAGCCGTCCTCCAGCACAACAAGTCTCCTTTGTTAATCATACTCTACCCCGCGAGCACAGCTCGCCCAACTATCAAACAACAAACAATGCCTAAAATGACGACGTAACACTGCGCGACATGTATTTATACTACAGCAGAGCTAACATGCGCAAACCAGTTATTCTGCAAGTCATCATTCCAGAAAGATCGGAAACACTTATAACAGTAGATCTGGGTGATTCTACCAATACGTAACTACGTATAGAAAGAAGTACTTGCTTCACTTCAACGGCTTTTTCTAATAATTGTAGTATCCAAGCTGCGCGTTGCTACGTTCAATACGTGGCATTCGGGAAAGCTAGTCGACGATGGAATCGCAAAAATATGCAAATTCATTCAAGGAAAGGATGAGCATCTCGACGTAGTTGCATTGCAGGAAGTTAGAGCGGGGATGTTTCCTCAGATTCTCAACTTTCTGCACAAAACCGAGCCGTCGTGGAAAGGCGTGCAAGGTGCCGCGGATTCCGTAATTTTAACGCGACATGAATTCGTCGAAGGCTCCGTCGTGAACTTCACCGATATCGCCGTTTGCGCCAAGATTCGCGTGACAACGGGCTTCGGTACAGAGTTCTTCGTTCACATGTGGTCCCTGCATCTTGATCATAACAACTACGGACCGTACGACGCGTGTTTCCATGCAAGAGCGTCGCAGGAGGAGTTCGAAAGGGCGAAGATTCGTGGTGAGGAAAAGCGCAAAAACGAAATCGATTTTCTCGCTGAGAGCACAGCGTTTTCCGAGCACCGGCTCGACAAAGACGTTCCGCTCATTGTTGCTGGTGATTTCAACGAGCCGTCGCATCTCGACTGGGTCGACAGCACGAAGAGTGCACACTGTGGGAAAACGGCATCGTGGTTCGTTATGTTGCGTTTGGGTTTGTGGTTGCGTTCCACAAGCGAAGAGGAAAGAAACTTAGGAGAAAAAATTATTTGAAATTTTGTCGAATTTTTGTTGTCGCGATCTTCGCTATTACAACGTGCAATTATCAAAAAAATTACACGAATTGCCTCACTGTTTGGATCACAATTATGGACCGTACGACGCAAAAGTTGAACAATAATGTTATGACTCTTTTGGAGACAAAGAGCCCCAGAATGGAGCTGTGTCAAAGCGCAGACTAACAATGGAAACATGTTGCGGTCTAAACTTCTTTTTTATTGCCAAAACTCGTTTGGGTCATACGTAGTTTAGTCCATACATATGATGGCCAATAGAAGGAAATCACATGGTCAGTGTGCTTTCAATGTGCAGGTATGTCTCATCCTTGTTGCACCGCAAAGGCTTCGTCGACAGTTATCGAAAACTTCACGCTGATCCCCTATCGGAGCCGGGAAATACGTGGTCAACGCAATTCAAGATCAGCGATTTAAAACCCAACTGGCCAGAACCACAGGACAGAATCGATTTTATCTACAGTTTCGGCCCATCGATCGCACCACTTAGCTCTCAGCTTTATCCGTCGCAATCTGGAAAAGAGAAGCTAATACCGCATGATCGTAAAAACTTTTGGCCGTCTGATCACTACGCAGTGGTAACTGAGTTTAGCGTCAAGATCGCCGATTCGACGCACGTGGCTGGAGATGGACAAAACAAGACAAGTTGAATTTATTTGCGCTTATGCGGTCTTCGCGTCATAGCTACCTAGACAGTTTGGCATGTAGCCTTACGTGCGTGTAGCGCGTAATCGACGCAAGCGCCTCAACTCGTTCCAACGTGTCGCTCATGCAATGTGTTGACATTTCCACATGCAGGGGACCATATGCATACTGCCTGATTGTCTTTAGATCACAATGCAATCAGACGTGCTGGCGCTGCCGTTGAAAATAGGTCCTACGGCGACGTCAAAAATGCAGGAATTTAGCAACTCTGAGCACTAAAACGTGAATATCTTTGGAGTGGATGATTGCCCAGAGCTCAGCAAGACATTGCCATTATTGTCGAGTGGCAGATCTTGCTTGGGTACAACTGGCGCATCTGCTAGTCACTAGTCAAAAGCGCCCCTAGCGAGCGAAAATTATTTCTAGAAAAAATTGAGTGAAAGTAAAATTTTTCATATTTCTTAAATAGGTACCTCTGTAAAAATATTGGGTACAATTGGATTAAAGTTCCAGTTTCAATTTTTTGGCTTCAGTGAGGCCATTTTAGTGCCCCTGCCTACATGGTCAAGGTCCTGATCGAGTTGCATCTTCTCAAATTGATAGGTAAGGTGTTCGAATCGGAAAGCCTTCGCCTGAGGAGGTACACACTGATGACGCCAGAGAAGATGCACTGTAGTTCTTTAACTTCTAGCCGTGTGCCAACTAAGTTTTGACTGTTGACCAGATGTTATCCTTATCACATGACAGTATACATGTATGCGCCTCAGGTGGGATTAATTGGGAGAGGGAAATAAACAAGAAAATACGGGAGGGCTGCAAAGTAGAAAACATCGTGCTGAGAAACGTCAAGGTATGCTCGTTCAACGAGAATTTAATGAGCGTTTCAACTACAAAATGCAGTTTTTGAAATTTGCAAAAAATGCAGGAGTTGCCTTTGACGGCCAGTTTCTGATCAGAGAGGCTGCAGCTTTCTGCAACTATGGCATTTCTGGTATTCCAAGCTGTTCCAGCGTGTTCCGCAGTGTTCCAGAACATTTTGTGCATCCGCTTCGATCTTTTACCATAAGCAGGATGCTCTCCCACCGCTGGGCGGGGCCACTTGTTGGCCTACAGTAAATAATGAATCAGCAGAAAGAATGCACTCCTGGCTAAATTTTACAAGGAAAAGGGATTTGAAATCGATGTTCTCTTCAAATATGGAGCTCCAGTGTCCATTTTCGAAGTCCTCTGTCGCCCTTTGACTCAAGGCATCTATTGTAAAACGCCGCATCTCGATGCGTAACTGTGTGCCAGCAGACAGACGAACACACAAAGATCATAGCATAAGGCTTCTAACGTGTTATTGGGCATAATCGTGCACTGCTCTAGCATGGCCAAAGGTTCATTTTCGAAAAGCTTAGATACATCAACAGTCGATAGAGATAACCAACAAAATCCCACGCTTGCACGACTTGAATTGCAAGTTAACCTTAATCTACAAGTCGCTCTACAGAAATCGTAAACTGATGATGCATCAACACATAACGCTGAGCACAAGGCCATGGCCTTATCTCTACTTGAATGACAAAAGTTTTGTGTTTAAACGAAGGGATGTGACATGCGTCGGACGACGTACTATTGTCATTTAAAAAACGCCTACGCAGTTCACACAGCAAATAAAATAGCTTTTCACCGAGAGGCGACGTAAGCTTTTTAGGGCCACTGATGTTAACGTCAGTGACCCTTGCTCAACGGGAGGTGTTGCCTATCTGTCTGTCTGTCTATGAAAAAAATAACCTTCGAAAAAAGGGCTAGCGAGCTGCAATTGATTTTAAAATGTTCGCAACTAAAATGCCTCGCTTAAACTCGAAAATGTTTCTGACTTTCTTCGTTCTGGAACAGCGTTCGAAAAAGTGCAATACGCTGGTCTAACAACGCTAACCCAGAAGTCGAAGGTTCGAATCCTGGTCGGTCAAACATTGTTTTTGCATTTTTTCTGTTGTTGTACGAAGTTCAATCATGCACAATTGTGTTCAAAAAAGCGCTTTTTGGCTCACTAGCCTGGCATACGGTATCACTGGCCCTCGAGGATCGGTACGTCTGACTTGTTACTTGCAGCCTACGTACCATTTATTGCAAACCCGTAAACGTTTATAAAACACGGAGTTAGTTAGCTTTTATTGCTTTGCTGCCAGTCGACTAACAGTAGCAAATGGACATATACTGTTGCATCTGCCGTGGGGTTGACCACGTTGCCCGCGACTGTCCGAATACAGGTACATATGTGATCTTTGCGCAAAGGCTGATGTGGAAAGCGAAACGTTCATAAATGTTTCTTCAGGAAAGCGAAATAGTGCGTGTTACAGATGCGGACGTGTGGGTCATTTCGCTCGCGAATGTCAGTCACTTGGAGATTTCTCGACGCCTGGACGCCGCGGCAGAAACAGAAAGGTATGCACGCAACGAAAGATTTTCAGACTAAACCACGAAAATTTTTTAAATTCTTATCATTTTACATCTAATTATAATTAGTCTTCATTTTGATTGATTGAGATAAAAAATTTTAAGATTCAAAAATCGAGATTTGATTATATTGTAGCATACTTTTGAATTAAAATTTCTGCATGTAAACTTTCGGTCGTTGTATGGACCCACTGAGCATAGAGACGTTTTCACGTGGGAAAATTAGGGTAAATGCTAGTTTAGAAAAAGTTTGATCAAATTTTACCGATAAGGTATTATAAGTTTCTGCTAAATTTGAGTAAAATGTGGCAAATGACTTAAGACAAATTTAACCACACATTATGGTTAATTTGCGGCAAAAAATACTGGTTCCAAGGACCAACACTAAATTATTACGTAGCTAATTTTATGCAAACAGGGTGCAGGCAAGAAAAAAGTGACTGCCACTGCCAATAGTGGTTCTTCATCATCGGCTGCACCTGTTGGAGCTGCGACTCAGCCGCTTAATGTCACTGCAGCCGTTCGAAAACTCCCCGCTGCATCAGCTGATCTTGCTGCCAACATACCGCTGTCCGCTACTCTTTCCACTCATCAAGCGGCCCCAGATTCTGTTGCGCTAACCAACAGAAATCGATCTCTCGGCCAACAGCAACGACCAAAGGTCACATCCACCGCGCACCCACGAGTAGCCGTTACGTCAGAACGTCAACTCGCTCTCTCGCAGTCCTCAAAACTCTCACCTACTGCAGTTGTGGCGGACGCTCGTGCAGGTGTCGCCGGCGCGCTGTCGAGCAAATCACCTGCCGCTCTCAACCACGGAACAAAGGAACCACCTCCACGCGTTCAAGCGGACGGCACAATCAAAGCGAAATCGGCGCCGGAGCATGAGAAAATTTGGCCTGTTCCATTACTCGTCTTGCGCCTACTCGAAACGCCGGGCCGCCCGCTCGTCTACGCCCATTTGGAGTCGCTCGGAAAATACGCCGGCGTCGCAGGGAGGTGGCGCCGCATCGTCGGCGACTCCCTGCACGTGTGCTCCGAATCAGCGGAGATCACAGATCAACTCTACCTTGACTTTGTCGAGCACGTACTGGTTAAGACTATTCCGGGCGTCTACGCAGAGCTCAAAGAGTCCGCAGAGTTCGCGCAGTTCATGAAAGCACTCAAGGGTGACTCTTTTGGCTGCTTTGTCTGGGAGTTTGACGACGACGGAAAATCGTTGAGTGTCTGCGCTCTCGTTGATAAAGTTGATGTTATCGTCGAGCAGATCGCCGACTATTTGTGCGATCGGCGTGAAATGCTTAACGATGACTTCACGTTAAACGAGTACTTGCAGAGGCATGAGAAGGAACGGATTGACCGCTTGTGCGCAGAGCACGAAGTTAAGCTGATCGTCGTGGATGGGTTAGCTTACGCCGAGGGGAAGCGAGAAAGGCTAAATGCATTCAAGAGCGCTGTTGCGTTAGAGACAGGGAGTCTGAAAAGTGAGTCCTACCTTATTCAACGAGACGCGGGTGGCGGATTGCTGCGAGTGAAGCTAGAGGAAATCGAGAAGACGACGAAGACGTTGATAAAATTGTGGAACAACAGACTACCCAAAGAGAGACACCGCCTAATAAAGGTAACGATCACGGCTAATTTGACTGACTATTTTCAGCAAGTCATGCCTTTCTTCTTTTTGCATCCTACCGGAACAAACGAAGCGACCATTATATACAAGTCAAATGTACCGATCCTCGAGGGTCACTGTCGTTAAAAAGGTGGTTTAGGTACTTAAAACCGGTCTCTGACAACAAGAAGCTTCATGAGTTTCAGAAAAAAATGCAAAAGCATCTCTGTTTCAACCAAATTCTTCGAGTCAATGAAAAGTTCTTGACGAAAGCATTTTGCATATTGCGCAATCGATAATAAGCAACCATCGATAACAAAAAACATGAGTGGCACTAATTTTTTAAAGCACGTCATAAGAGGCTGCGCACATTAAACCAAAGCGAAATGCGCCTAGCCGTTCAAGGAGTTGCACGCACAACACGTTTCTTTACATACCAGTGGCCTTTCTGGAGCGCCCCCCTGAATGTTTTACGCCAAAACACGCCTCCTGTTGCATAAGGTGACTGACGTGCGTGAGTGGCCCTAAAACTGAAAAGCCAATTGACCAGATTCTAATTATTTCTAGCATCATTCACCATCTCATCCATCAAGCCAAGAAAAGCTAGTGAAAAATATGTCCCATTGCGATGTCATGCAACACCTAGTGCTCCACGGTGTGCCAGCCAGTTTCGGAATGTTCCAGTGTTCTAGAATATTTCGTGATTCCGACTGCACGCCTGTTTCCCAAACGCAGCATATCCTATGACTATGCTGGTCGATGAACTCATTGAAATCACACTTTTAGAAAAAGAAATGCCAGAAAAGATTCAGCGAAAGATGTGTCTCCCCGAGCAACGACTGACGCGCCGCCTCAAACAACGTCATTTTTTTGGTCGGTTCCTGTCTCTTTTCGGTGGACAACGAGCTGAAAAGACAACAACAGCATCATCATCAACAACAACCAAGCAAGCAAAACCAGTGAACCTGACGAGTCAACTTCCTTTTAAAGTCGTCGTTGGCGATATCGTCTCCGCTGACGTCGAAGCGATTGTGAACTCGACAAAACGCTCAGATCTCCGAAGTGGTGGGAAAACATGCGAAGCTCTACTTCGCTCAGGCGGCGACATGCTCCATTCCGACATCGCCGTTCAATTTCCGAACGGAATCCCTGTCTACGCTGCCGTTGCCACCACTCGCGCCGGCGGCCTTCTCAAATGTCAGAACATCATACACGTTAGCCTATCGCCGTTTGACTCGCAGACGCGTTCATGTGTTTCAATCGAAGACGCCGTCTATTCGTGTCTAAGAGAAGCGCACACTCTCGGCCTTCGAACGATCGCCTTTCCCGCTCTCGGAATGGGCGGTTTGCAATATCCACCGAACCTCGCCGGACACGCAATGGTGAACGCGATTCTCCGGTGGAGACGAGCAAACCCCGTGTCGTCTGTCAAAGAGATCCTCATCTTCGTCTATCCGCCCGATCAGGGTTCGATGCCATACGCTTTTCAGTCCTATCTCGCGTCGACGACCACCGACTACCACGCGCCGACTGTGGTCCAACTAGGAGCAGTCAGCGTTCGAGTCTACGTAGAGAATTTATCAGCAGTGATGGTTGATGCTTTGACTTGGCCGCCCAACAGCGTCGCTGGATCGAGCTTCCTGGCGTTCTTAAACACTTCAGACAAGAAATTCGAGAATGGTTGGCGTTTCGTGAACACCGACGGACAGTTTGCCCAAAAATGGCTTTTGCAGTTCGACCCAAATCAAGATGTACTCGAGCACTGGGCACGATTGCTAGCGGATGGCCTCTGCCTTTGTGAGAAGGCGTCGCTGAAAAGCGTCGCTTTAGAGTCAGCGGACGGTGTCACAGGTAAACAAGCAGCATCGCGGATGCATCCGTCAAAAATTTTCATCATCCTGCCTGGGCAGACGAAGGGGAATTGAGGGCTTTGTAATAGACCGGCCAGATTTTTTTATTGTCTTCACAAAACACAATTGATGCATTTGTCTTACTCTCGGTCTAGAGGTGTCCAAGCACTTTCTTCCCACCTCTCCTGTAGCGTTTATGTGAATTTGTGGAACTTCAAATCATATCGTAGCATTCCAATGGGGAACTAGTGGAACAGCTAGAACATTCTTAGGCTAACCCAACGTGTTCAAAATATTCAAAGTGTTCCCGGCTGTACAGATTGTTCAAAGTGTTCCATTCCATAAGGGATCATGCAAAAAGCACTTGCGCAAAAATCAAACTTTTTTACCTCCCTGCCACTCCCTCTAGTGCTCATTCGTGCGCATTTAGCCGCCTCCCTCTTTTGGGCGTGTGTGCTTCTGCGGACTTCTCCCCCCAGAAGGTAAAAATTAGCGAGAGGGTATGTAGCAAAATGTGCGGAAAAACATCTTAACCAAAGCTTCTCGTTCTCAGAAGACATGCCAAAGATATTGATTTTTGTTTCGGAATATGGAGAGCAAGTTGAAATCAGACTAAATTTTATTGTCGCCTGTTTTTCTTTGGCGCTTAGGCGGAATCCACGGCTAATAATTTCAATAATTTCGGTACCCACTACCAAACAGTCTTTGCCATAAAAATGTGAAAAAGTCTGGCGCGCAATCAAAAAAGCACCGTCAAAAACACACGTGCGTTTTTGCAAGCTTCCATCCCCTCCCTTCGTTATGTCGTGCTATTTTGTGCGCATTTAGGGGACCCTGCACCCCCAGTCGGCGAGCACGTGCTTTTTTGTATGACCCCTATGCGTTTTTGACGTCAAATGTAGTATGCACTTCAAATATAATTTACAAGCCAACCGCTCGCTTATTGTTCACGCTGTTCCAACAATTTTCAGATGCAATCGCCGAATCCTTAGAAAACTTTGCAAACTCGTTTCCAATTAGTCTTCAAGAGATTCACGTCGTCCTGAAAAACCACTCGCATGTCACGAAGTTCCTCAAACGTTGCGAGCTGTCAGCGTCGACAGCGCACACGCGAATGTTTCAGTTTTCGTACAAAGGTGAGTAGGTAGTTGTACGCCATCGTTGGACTACTGCTGAACACAATTCCGACCCTTTTTCTCTATATGTTCGGTGGCGTGTAGCTCGCCACGGATTGCCTATGGATAAAAAACCCTTAGCGCCTGCTACATGGGGTCGGGGAGAGATAGACATTCGCAGCCAAAGTGAATCCAAAGACCGGCCCGACGCTGGGGATGTAGAGCTTTAGCAACGCAGTAAGCCTACTGCAATCGATAGATAAAACCAGCAAACGACAATTAAACGAGAGGACAGAGAGAAAGAGAGAGAGAGAGGGGGCAAAGACACGACGTTGGCCCACGGCGTACGACTACTGATACCGAAAGTACAAGAAAAGACGACGAGACACTGAATTAACTAAGGCGACGATCAACGCCGACACCTTTGAGCTTCAGATCATGTAAACATAAGTAGAATAACTGGAAGCTGAATTCTAGTTATTCCAGAAACGATCTCAGAGATCTTGCCGTCAAAGCTAGTGGCGGCTCGTCATCAAAGGCGAACCTTCGCGAAGAATTAGAGAAACTAGATGCGACATCAACATCTAATTAGATAACGAGAGACACTCGTAAATACGGCAAAGCTATTTACATCGTAATCATTTGCTCGATCTTCAACGATAAGCGTTGACGATCGGCGACGAAGCCTACACAGAAGCTCGCCGGATGCAACAGACAGTCTACGTAACGTACGCACTGAAGTACCTAGCTAATACAGTGTAATTACTCACAATGTAGGTACGGACACTAGCAGTACTTAATAAAACTTGAAGCAGAACATTGGAAATGGGTAGATGCAGCTACAATGGAGACTGACCACGGGGACGTACGTAATAGACGAATGTGTACCGTACACTCGGGAGCCGCCAACGGACGCGCACATATGGCGTCAATAGGTACCTACGTACAAGGATGGACGAGGACGGGCGCTGCATCTGTGGCATATATTCTAAGGTCTTTTGGAGCCATCGATGCGTCGCAGATTTCCGTGACAAATCGAAAACCGGACGTAATAATGCTCAAAGTTTTCGGCGCCGAGTCCGCACGTGCAGAAGCGCGAAAGGCACTCGATTCGCTCGGTACTGAAACCACTCTTTCGTCACAATCACCGCAGCTTCGACACGCCGCTCTACTCGACTTGAGCGTTCAAGCAGTAACCTTCTGGGCTGCACAAGCTTCGTTATGTAGCTTTGCGCACTGTTTCTAATTTTTAGAGAACGTATCTCGACAGTGTCGCCGATTGCTGCCTTGTCGATATTTGCGAGCTCAAACACGATCTGCTGTGCTTCAAAGGTATCACGGTCCGTAGAAGTTTCTGTTCACTGGCCAGTTATTGTTAAATTTCTTAATTAGAATCTTTAATTTTTTTGAATAAGTGGATGAATCTGTGTTACGGAATCCAATATATCAAAATGACGGCGTTAGCGCAGTCAGCACTCCGGTGGATTCAAATCCATAATCGGTTCAGGCAATCTCGAGAAAACTGATTGTGAAAGTTCGAAAAAAACTGGCCAACGGAGAAAAACTTCTGGGGTCCATGATAGGTCACGCCCAGCAGTGCACTTCTAGCAGCCAATAAGACGGGTCTCTGTAGGCTTTGATACGGCGAAATTCGAGAAATTAGTCACGGACTTCTTGTTCTTGTGGTCTTATTCGCGAAAGTCTTCCGCAAACGTCGTATGGTACGCGAAGATTAGCGGTTCGTGGCGGACCTTCGAACGGAGCGATCAAGAGGTGCTCGAGCACACCTATCAAAACTGGCATTCACATCGCGTTGACGACAAAGCCTCAATCATCTTTGGCAAAAACGATCGACAGTGGAAAGCAACGTTTTCTGCAAAATCGATGGCCCTTATGATCAATGGGAATACGTTTGAAATTCGCCGCAAGGGACCAGAGGGTATTGCTTAAAAAGTCAAAGCTTTGTGTGTTCTTTGGAACACGTTCTTTTGCGCGTCGCAGACAAGCTACCAGTGCAATGGGACAACGTTGAGGAACTCGTCGAGCCAGCTAGAGTGCTTCTCGATAGGCGATCCGAAGAGTTCGCTAAAGTCGAGAAAAGAATTCGAGAAACGTCAAAGCATGTGCAGATCGTAAAAGTAAGGCCTATTTCATATGATACTGCTATTGATTAATTATCGATTAATTATTGATTTTGGAAATTGTCACGGCTAATTGTACCCTTTTCAATGCCCAAAGATTGAGCGGATAGAAAACCCAACTCGCTTCAAACAGTACGCGGCGGAGCGTAGCAGAGTTGAGACAGCGGCAGCATCGTCGACAGTGCGCTTGCAAGGACAGCCCATCGAGCGGCTCCTCTTTCATGGATGTCCAGAATCGAGCATTTCCTCAATTTGCAAGGATGGTTTCGATCGCAATTTTGCCGGACAAAACGGTTTGTGATAACGCTGGTTTCCAACTCTCAACCCCAATCGATAATGATTGGAAGTCTACGTATGATGACGTCATTTTTGAGCAGCCTCCAAAATTCACAATTTCAGGAACGGTCTGGGGGTTTGGTTCATACTTTGCGCGCGATTTCACGTACAGTGAACAGTACATGAAAGGTGGCGATCAGCTTTTCTGCTCACTCGTCCTTACGGGCAGATGCGTCCTCGGCAACAAGACGATGCGGGTCTTACCAGACGGCTTTAACTCGGCTGTTGACAACGTCAACGACCCGTCGATATTTGTTGTCTTTAAAGATTACAGCGCTTATCCTGCTTATTTGATCACACTCTCTAGACTAGCTTTTGCATTGGCTCATTGATTTTCTTTGAAAATAAATTTTCATGTGATTTCAGACGTACGGTTACTTGCCCGGAGCGCATTGCGCGGAACAAATGATAGCTGTATGGTCGGTCGAAGTTCTCTTTCATCTTCTTCCGCGGCTCGCCCTCGTTCCCTTTCCGCGTCTCAAAAATCGAAAGTTAACCGACGCCTAGTAGTATGTAGTCGACTCTACATGCCTCCGCGAACACTATATATCCTTCATGGATAGTTTATAGCCTCCGGTGTTCAGAAGTGCTCCAAACAGTTTCATAACGTGTTTTACAATATTTAAGAACATGTTCTAAAAAGCATCTCGCTGTCCTCACAAGAATGAAAAAGTCTGAGAAAAGCGGAAAAGAATCGACAAATGCGAAATGCCGAAACAAGTGGACCGGCATAGCCGAAGGGCATTCTGCTGCGGGCAAAATAAACATCCATGTGGATACATGAATCGTTCTGGAACATTGCGGAACGCTTTAGAACGTTCTGGAACAGTGTGAAACTCGTCCCTTTTTCGTCTAATGTACTGAAACAACCGTGCAGGTACTTTGTAAGCATTCTGGAACAACGTGGAGCAATCTGCTTAACTAAAGAAGAAGAAGTCACT
>JAQGBB010000261.1:0-22200 GCA_034691745.1 Prismatolaimus dolichurus
AAAAGAATTTTTATACCGTACTTTCTTGATTAATTCCCCGTGATTATTCAATTTTTTAAATTTTTGACCAAAGTTTATACAATATAATAATCCCCCAGGGGGATTATTCCGAAAGTGCCATCCGATGTGCTTTGAAAATAATATTTCTATAGCGCTATATTTTGTGCGTCTAATGGAAACTGACCCTCCGACAATGTGCTCTCACTTCTGTTCAGCCCACAATTTTGCTTTGTACCAAAAATTTTCCGCGTTACTACGTGAAAAACCATTTGCCCGCTGGAAAAAACCATATATAATTAACTGACCTGAGAAAAAATTTAACAGAATAATCCCCCGGGTGGGATTAATAAAAAATACGGTACCAAAATTCTTTTAAAAATATAAAAATAATAATAAAATTCTTTTAATGGGGTAACGTAAAAAGCGACTGAACAGAAAGGTCTGCGTACCGTCATGTACTAAAATGCTTCTCGTCCACTTCGACCGCCTAGGCGAAGAAGAGGCCGACGCGGTGCATCCTCCCCAACCGACTCACTCCTCCTCGACTACGAAAGCAAAGTTGAGAAACTCCCCCCACTGCCACGACGACCAGAGCCCGTCGGTGCCTCCGCCTCACCATCACCTCCGTCCACTGAAGATCGGCCACGTCGTCTGGTCGCAATTCGGCACCAGTAGTCCTGTCTCTCGGTCATTCGCCAGTCCTTTCATACTTCACATGCACTTGGGTGCTCTCAGCCAAACGCTTTTTCACTCGATGTTTTGTACAGTAATCAAATGCAAGTGTATAGAAAACCTGTTTTTTGTTCTTGACGAGTTGTTGAAACCGGAATTGATACAGTTCTGGCAAAGTCCAGAGGTTACATGATGCTTATGTCTGGCTGGGTTATTTGTGCATTGACTGTTTGCTGTATAGTATTGTGCTTTTGCGGTGAGATCTGATTGGTTGAAAGCTGCTTCAATCGGATTGGTTGAAAGTAGTTTATAAACGACGTTACACCAATGGTAGGATAGGGTTTGGAATAACCATTTCGAGAAATGTTAGAAGTAGACTGCGGGGGAACTAACCATGAGGACTTTGTTAGAAGAATTTACTGTCAATGTTAGCGAGTTAATGTTTGGCGCCAAACAGGCTAATGTTTTATGAGTGGAAGGAAACTGGCTAATGAAGTGAAGAATGCAGTCGAATACTTTCACTCTACCGTAAGCAAACACCAGTGCTCTCGATAGCAAAAGTTAAAACCTTATGGTTTACGAGTTTCCCCGAAGGCTAATGGGTTTGTTTCAATTTTCAATAGAGTTCGCAAGGATAATTTCAAATTTGAGAAGGCCTCAGTTATGGACAGAAGTGAAACTAATTGACGCACGTTTTTTAAAATTCTTCTTTAAATGGCTGTCCTAAACCCTGTCATTTGCGTTGACGCCGTTTATAAAGATACTATCGACCAATCAGATTGGGTAGCTGACTTATCACCGCGAACGCATAATAGACAGTGCCCTCAACAGAAACAGAGGTCTGTCGCAGAGCAACAGCGCCCATAGGATAGAAACACATGGCCCAAGTACACTGTTTGGTAGGCATTCCATCTCAGACGCCTTGAATGGCGGTGGAACTGTGGCTAGAGGTCCGGTTCGGGCCGAAGCCGAACCCGAACCCTGGCTTCTGAACCGAACCCTAAAAAGTGACCCGAACCCGGATACCTGAACCTTTAGTGTGTTTTTTTACTATATTTGCCCGAACCCCGACCCGAACCCGACCTCTAACTGTGGCAAGGATTAGCTGAACTTCCACTAATTTAGCATCCTCCCGCTTCTGATTCGACCTCAGAATTACGTAATTGTGCAGTCTCATTTCCCTTTGCGTTTTCTAAACGTCGAGCATCCGCCCACTGAGCGACGAGTTCATCTGCGTCGGCATGATATTTGCGAAAGGCTTGCGGCGAAAGATTCACTCCCGAAAAGAGGCGCGCTAAAAGCCTTCTGACGCAAGGAATGCTATTAGAGCTCAAAGGAGTGTGCAACAAGCGCAATTAGGTTAGCCCATTGCATTTTCGCAAGACACGTCCAGCGATGACGCTATGTTCTTCCCCTTTTCACGCAAACCCACTCATTCTACCTACGCATGCTTGCACTCATTACCGTCATCTTTGGCGACACGCCCCGGTGCCAGAATGGGTGGGAGCATGAAGTTCGACTTTCTTGCGCAGTACTTTGACTAATTAATTAACTTTATCACTTCGTCGGCACGCATGCTCGGGATTAAATTTGTGGCCACTTAGTACGCATGCGTATAAAAGCTGCGGGAATAGCTCAAAGTGGGCATTTTTGTCATACTCTGAATTGTGACAGGCGGAACTAAAGAAGTTTGCGAGGTCGACGAAAAGTTGGTGTACGTGTCAAAGCATTTCACGCGAAACATGTCGAAACTCGAACTTATTGGAATTGCATGCACTATTGTGCTCTGCTCGCTGCTCGCTGAGAGCGAAGCGATCAACTGCAGGTACGTACCATGTATTTCTTTCTGCGTACGTACAGCTTTCTGCGTACGTTCTGCGTACGTGCAGCTTTCTGCGTACCTACAGCTTTCTGCGTATCTACAGCTTTCTGCGTAGGTACAGCTTTCTGCGTACGTACAGCTTTCTGCGTACGTACAGCTTTTTGCGTACGTTGAATTCCGATGCACTAGTAGGTAAAACACACGCGTACTTTAGAACTTTCGGTTGAAACTTTGTACAATATATGGAATGAAAGTTTCTTACAAGTGGGACAGCCAAAGCATCCTGCCTATGGCAAAAAACGTACGCACAAGTTTTCGAAGCGAGGCAAAAGGAGGCCACCATTTACAGGCCATAAAAAATTACGACTCGTTAAATTTTCATGGTCGTAAATCACGACTTGGACTTTATCCATCGAAGGATAGCTAGGTTTCGTCAGCCAAGTGCCCCGCGGTTCTTACGCGCTAGGTAGTGCCACAGCTCGTGGCTGTTGGTGCTACCCAAACAGCGACACGCGCCGCTTGTTGATGATCGTATCGTCGACAATTGAAAATACTAATTGAAAGGGATCCTCACACATTTTCACCGATGCATCTATTAATTTCGTATCGTCAGCCCCGCCCCTTTCAGTTGCATAGCCTTTTGTTATTCAGTCCTGCTAATAAGCTAAGACAAGTCGATAAAGCTCTCGCAGCTCGCGCAGCCTTGTAAAACGTCAATTTTACGGGTCGTAATAAGCGGAATTGACGACGAGGAAAAAGTTTTCCTGGTCGTTAAATTCGCAATTTCACTTTTTCGTGTAAATTTTACATAAATGCGAAGTCATAAAACTAGTTTTTTACACCTCGTAAAAAGCGAAAAGGGATGACAGTGCCCGAACCTCCTACCACTGACAAGTTGGCGGCTACCATTGGCAAGTTGCTCACACCGTTCACTAACTTTTGTTGACTGAGAGATAGGGGGGAATAAGGGGGATAATCTCTGTCTGACCAGTTAGCTATCCTTTTGCTCACGCGCTTCGCGCCCCAGGCAGGATTAAAACTGCTGCCCGTATTTGTGCGGGACGTAAGTACCGTAACTTTTTGAAGTAATTTTAGGTAAAAACGTCGCTGCATTGACAAACTTCGTTTACTAGTAATTCGCATGTGCATTGCCACTGGACCAAACGAGCTATTTAGCTAGTGACGTATACGCCTGTTCAATATACTAGGCGTTATGCGTTCGCGCCAGCCTGCAGAGGAATGATGGTAAAGCGTTCGCGAAGTTCCGAGCCATTCGCAACTGCACTTGCCACTGCAGTCGCACGCGAGAACGGGGAAGCACTCGCTGAAATGCTTCTTCAGGTCTGGTACACGTACTTTAAGCGTACGTACGTAGTACTTCTTTGTATCGTAAATGAACTTTACAGATTCAAGTGAGTCTCGAAGAACTGAAACGGCTTGTTGGCAAGGCGTCTTCGATCTCGGATGCTGAGGCTCTGAGGCAGCGGGAAAAGTTGAATGCCGCTGATGTCTGATACGTACGCTTACAATATGTCGCAATTGGACTGACTGAGCTATGAAGGACGTAAGCTGCCGAATAAAGCACATTGCTGCATTGATGTTCACTGACTTTCGTACGTAGTCGAGTAGCGTGAACACGGTCAGCTGCGCTGCTAATGGAATGCGGCTAGTAAGAATTAGCTTGCATTGCTAGTTCCGCTAATCGAGTGAGGTACGTGCATTTACTTCGAAGTACTGTGCCGGCATGCAAACAGTAAATTTACATCACGACCGCAAGGCGCAAGCTCGCATTGAACTGAGCCAGCCAGACAGACGTGTTGCATGAAGAAATCAGACGCACGTGCGTACAGACAGAAAGAGCGAAGCGTACGTAACTACATAGGGTACACGTGTACGCGCTTGCGGTTCGTTATTATTGTACACAATCCACCTATAATTCAAAACCTGCGTAGCGGTACGTGCTATAAGAACAATGTAAGCAAGCAAACCAACTGCAGAATTCGCGGCAGCCATCTTGCATTGTCTATTCTTATAGCACACGCCGGTAGGAGACGAAAAATTATAAGTGGATACGCACACGTCTCAGACGCGAACACCCGCAAATAAATAGCGTACGTACGTACCTCACGTGTAGCGTACACGTAAGGAGAATAACGCGATATAGTGTATTGTATGGCTGTGCAGCCATCCGTTGCCTTTCCCTGTCCATCGATCGCTGTTCGAACCTCCCAGTTAAACGCTACAAGTTGCTTTCCCTAACGTCGTTTCCGACCAAGCTCATCGAGTTGCTTTCTCTGTTCGGCGACGAGTTGCTTCTTTTTTGCGGCTCTCTCGCGCGACGCCCTCTCGCGACGCATCGACTGTTTTAGGACCTCAATCGCGTGCATCACCGAGAGAACACTTCCGCCACCTGGGGGCGCTGCGTTGCTGCTCGTTGGTACTTGCAGCGTTTCACGCTTTATGACGTAGATGTTGTGTGTGGACCCGTCATCGTCGGAGAAGGTGGGCGAGGACGCCCGCTCGTTCGGCATGCTTCCACTGTAGATGTAAGGAATGAGAATTTCAGAGCCGCTGGATCGTCCAATGAAGGATGTGATGGCTATTAATGCTATTAGCAGCGATCTTCGATGCCATACACTGCTTCCCCCGTCGAGAAGCATCCTTAAGAAGATTAAACAATTATTAAAATAAAAATGACCTTTCAGTGACCAGGAAGGCGGGCGATCTCGGGTTCATCGGACTTTCAAGATAGTAGTGACGGTCGAAACATAAAAAAATAATAAAATAAATTTAAACCGCAGAAAATTCTAGTAAAAATCAAATCGATTTCGAGTCGAATTAAGTTAAAAAATTTTTGAACGCCGACCGAATTGCAAATTGCTTGCTCGAAACAGGAAAAATTCGCGAGATCCAAAGTGCACGGAAATTGGTGCGTAAAAATGATTCAAATTTAGTTTTTATTTTGAAACTGGACTGGCGAAAGTCGCAGTCGAAACCGACTCAACGTCGAGAGGTCGAATCGTAAGAGGTCATTAATTAATGACGTCACTTGAAAATTAAAAATTATAAACCCACCACCCTCGTCACTAGCTTTTGCACATAGCGTCACTTCCTGTGCAAAATTTCTTCACCCACCCACTGAGGCAGGTGACGTCACTAATGGATAGCCGCACAGTTGATGCCGTGAGGGCAAAAGTTATTAGCCTCTTAAAGTACGTGAGGAGATTGAGCTGTGAAAGCTCCTGGTCATAGTGCAGTGTGGGCAGTATAGGGCAGTATTGGGTCTGACGTCAGCCCTTTCGTAAAGAGTAAACAGGTGTACCGAATTGAGCTTGCAAAAACGGGCAGTCGCTTCCAAAAATAGGCGCACAGAAAGTGTGAAAATGGCATAAACATTTTCTCCATCCAAGCCCCACATGAGCTGTCATAACAGTGCTCGCTTGTGCGTCAGCGCGTCGCCTCAATGGAGCTTAATTGTTTATTGCGTCACAAAGCGAAGCACAACAATTTGCACCAAGTTTCATTAACGCTCCAAGTCGCAAGGAGTGACAGAATGGGCATGTTTGTCGATTAGCATATTGGAGAAGACACGTGTATTTTAAAGTTCAACTTGTATTGGTTCCCACGTCTGTCATCGATGGCACTTCCCACTGGAAGACGACCACCTGTGCAATGAGACAAATTGAGGGCTTTACTTGCTGGCTTATTCTAGCACGATAGGACATGCGATTGCGCTGCAGCCTTGGGGGGGGGGGGGCGGGATTGAGCTGAACGCAAAGGAGCTCAAGTGAGCCAAGACAAAAACGGGATGACGCTGTCGCAATCAATCAAACATATTTCAGTTTGGCCATAGTAGCAAGATATCGAACTTGTTGCAGTATAAATGAGAAGCTTCGCACGCTCTAGGACGGGGCAAATTTATGATGTCACGTTAAAATTCGAATTTTCTGACCCCCCCCCCCCTTTTCGCCGTTGGGGCCACTGCTTTTTTCGGCCCTCTAGGTGGGAGGAGGGTCACTATCGGCACTAGGGGTATGCCTTTCTGGCAACATATGGGGCCACTTGTGGCCCTTGCTTCCGGGTTGACCGTCCCTGCTCTACGAGCACCACGGGTTCGCCGTCCCACATTTGGAACGAGGGACAGACAAACTCCAACTTCATCGGCACGATTTCCAAAAAATTTCGACTCGAGGTCAATTCCAGGCATTTTAAAACGATGAACCCTTGTTGCCCAATGTTCTAAAGTATTTTCTCCACTTCTTCGATAAAAGTTGCATGGCGAACCGAAGCCACAAAAGTGGACCCGAACCTTGGTTTTTGGGAAAACGCGAAACAGAAGCCGAACGATAGGACCGACCTCCTCTAGCTCTATACGTGAGCGTGCTATAAATGGCGCAAGCTGATCGCGATAGACAGACGTAGATGAAGCATTGCTTCCTTGCGTTTCCTTTGCCTTCCAACCAAACGTGTCAGCGACGGTCGTATGAGCCAGTATTCCCCGAACGAGCTGCACACTTGAGCCAGCGACGAACGAGACTGACAGCAGCATACGCTTCGATGATCCATATGCTTGCGCACGTGGGCCCCCGCCATTGCCTGCACGTAATAGGTAGACACTTCAATTTCGCGTCACTTTCCGTTTTTCTTCTTTAATCGAGCGTGCTGCGTCAACGAACCAAGCCGACGGGGGTGGGTAGAGGGAGGCCAACCACATACTGGACCGATTCGATGGATGACAGGCAAATGTCAGCGAACCAATTTTTCTATTTCTTTTTCATTTAGCCATCCACTCCAACATAATCATATTCGACGATCTGCCGTACTCGTCTACACCTCGATTAGATTAAGCGGCCGGAAAAAAAGGCGACAGGAAGCTATCGATAGCAATCGGAGAGGAGCTTTAAACAATTGAACATTACGTAACGCCTCCACGCGCCATGTTTTCACGTATGCAGTCTAAACAAGCCGACTTTTGACAGACCCTTTAGCATTATACGTGTGCTCGTGTTTTTGCAGTCGCAGTAAGGACACACCCACGAATAAACAAACTGCGGCCCGGGTTTCGGCCAACGATGCATGGCGTACGCAGGTAGCTTGGGCCAAGAAGGCCCGATCGCCGATTTAGGGCCAAAGCAACATTGTCGATCTTTAACTCAAACGAAATTTCTTCGCTTTTTCGAAACTCTACGCTTCAGCTTACATGTTCACAAAACGAACCCACACTGCACGTCTACCTCTTTAGGTGGGGTGGGGTGTGCGGCTTTTTGCACCTGACAGTGTGTCCTACACTAATTGCTTTGTACCAGGTATATACGTTAACTATACGTGCTAGCTATGTTTAGAAGCACCTGCCAGACGACTGACATCTTTTCTCCTTTGCGCAATTACTTTCTTTCAAACGTGATAACTGACTGATATGCAGTTATCTTAGAAGTTAGATGCTCCACTTAGACTACTTGTCGGCCGACATCGAATGTAAGACATGCAATGGTTTGACCTCTTGGCGGTGTCAATGTTACAATTGTCCTGTTCCATATTTGCACGACACGTGTGTCGGTGGAGAAGGAAACTAGAGTGAGAAAAACAGTTAAATCATCCTAATTTCTTCCCGTTTCCTCCTAGTTAGTGTTGCCTAGTTTAATTTTTACCACGAACGAACTCTGAGCCCGATAGCGTCCTCGAATCTGCCATGCGCCCTTACCTGCTCGTGGTGGTGTTGGTCATTGCCGCGGGCACTCAACTCGTGGCTGGTGGAAGACAGCGCAGACAGCAACGGAGGGGCGATCTTGAGCAGAGCTTTCCTTTTGCTGACAGAACTATTCTTGTCGATGATCAGCAAGGAGCGCAAGATGGTGGGGCACCGCCAGGATTTGGGGTTGCGCCGCCAGCGTCGTTGCAGTTTCAGCCTCCTGTCGACGGTGGACAGCCATCAGCTGTGCAAGGTAACGAAATTTTAGCGACCGAAGTAAAGCGGCAAGGCAAAAGCGCATGCAAACTGTGCTGGAACTGTGGACTTCGGTTCCAGTTAAGCGTTTGCGATGCTTATGATTTGGTGGCTGCTCAAAGGCCAGAGGCATCAATATATGACGTCACATAAAAATTCGAAATCTTTGACCCCTCCCCATTCCGTCACCTGGCTTAACACATGAACATAGGCTATAACCTTTCATGGAAAATTTTTCGACCCCCTTCCCCCTCGGCAGGTGACGTCATATGTGGATGAACCCTACCGGAAGAAAACGGAGAAAATGGTGCAGGAAATTTAGCACCGTTCTCGAAGTTGGTTGGTTGCTTATTGAGCCAACACACATTGTATACAGAGCAGAACCCTATGACAATTGACATGGACTGTGAACGCGTAGGCTTTGGGCCGTGTAAAAAGCACGTGCTTGAAAAAACGGCATTTTGGACCCCACCCCTCGTGCTCTTTTTACGTGTAAGCGATAGGCTATGTTTAACACAAAGTGCTCTTTTCGGCCACCCCCACCCCCTCCCCGCGCACGTGCTTTTTGCACGACATTTAATTATAGGGCAGCCAACTTTCAACGTCGACTCAGGTATACCACCTTCCGATGGGAACTTCGGATTTGCGCCTTCCGCAGTGCCACCCTTCGACGGCAACATCAGAGCACCTGCATTCGAACCACAACCTCCTTCCGCTTTCCCACAGCCACCAGCACCGCTCATTCCCCAGCCATCCCAGCAGCCCTCAGGATCGTACGGTAGCGGTGGCAACCAACTTCCAATCGTGGCCCCCATCCGTCAGCCCGTTCTCTACCCGAGGATGCCGAAAGAGTACCAGATCGACGAACGATCGACGCCGTCGACACCCGAACCGACAACGACTTTACCGAGATATCTACCTCCGATCCCGTACGAAACACCCACCGAACCACCACCGTATGATTCGCGATATCCGACTCCGCCGCCACGTTATCCCACGCCGAACAGCCGGGCGACGTTTCCGTACACGAATCCGACGCCGCGACCGCAGCGCATTGTTGGGTACTACTATGCGCCGGAGTCGGTCGAGCCGCCAGAGGCGTGGGGTGCGTGGTGGCAGAGGTACTATTTGCGATGGAATGCTCCAGTGTACAATGTGCTTGGCAACAACTGGCAGTAGCTTTGTGTCTCCTTGTGCAGTGAGATGCTTGAAAGAGGAAAAAGCTTTGGCAGTTGCTCACTCTGTTTTGCTATGTCTTTTTTGTCGAAAAGCTCGTCTTAATTGCAGTGTCTTTGTAGATGGACGGAGCGGAGCCTCGGGGACATAACTCCCTATTTTTTCATTTTCTGCAATGAGAGTAGCGAACGTAGGAAAAAGAATGCTTAAGTGGTTGGATGTCAGTCCGTCTGTAGACAGTATAAGTCGAGCTAGGATTGCCCGTTTGTCACGGGATCTTTTGCGTTCAACACGAAATTATTCCTAGTTGTGCCTTTTAAGGTTTGGACTCAAAATAATTTGTCATAAGTAGTCACGTCCAGATGGTCGAGTGGTTACGACGCGTGATTTGCATGCGGGCGATCCGGGTTCGAACCCCCTCGAGAACAAAGTGTTTCGCTCTTTTTGCTTTGAGTTGGTCTGGTCAAAGACCAAGAACGTGCTGCAGTAAAACCGGTTTTAGATATGAAACACTGGTTTGAGCCTGAAATTGGCGATGCGTATATAAAAGCGCTGATCTGCAACAATGCGTTCGTTTTCGTCTTTATACTCTTCGACTGCTATAAGTGGCTGATATTTCCGCCCTGCCCATCTACTTATCCCTGACTTAATAGCTCTGACCGTTAAGCGGCGCTTGCACCGAGCGACTGATCTGTTCGGTTCATTCATTAGCTCAATTATTGATCATCGTAGAAAACAGCGGAGACATTGTAAAAAGGAAACAGGAAAAACGCGAAATAACTTACACACAACTTCATAATACACGCGAAAAATCGGCGACGAAAAAAGAACGCAACCATAGAGAGTAGTTCAGTGAACGGCGGCAGCAAGGGGAAAAAGGAACAGGAGGTTGGCGTTCTAGCATGCCTGGCGCTGGCACAGAGCGGGATTCCCGGTCAGACGGCAGCACGTGGCTGCTTATGAGTCAGCGGGGCAGGCAGAAACAGACCGGGAGAAAAACTGTACCAGAAGGCTATCTTTGGCGCGGTGAAACGAATCCATGCTAAACGAGTAAACTAGTGAGTGAAGCTAGGCGGGCAGTCACCGGAGCAGGCTAGGTGAGGCCGTGAGGTGCTTATTCGGAGGGTGTTTCCCATTGGGCGTTCGATCATCGAAGAACGTCGACGCAGGTGTGAGTCCCACACTGAGGTCACTCGTCGTGTGTAAATTAGACGCGCGTCGGGTACTCGATGTCGAGCTGCACAGAAGGTCGGAAGCAACCGAGTCCTGACGAGCTGTCGACACAGCGCTGCTTGACTCGTCGACGAAACGCCACAGATGGATGTTCCGTGGGATGAATGGCCGTAGGCCGATACCGCGTCGACCTTTGTCTAGGTAGTCTTTCATGTCGCTCCAGGTGACCTTCCCCCCTTTCTTCTTGCGCATGGCGGCGATGACGGCCATCATCTCGCGGATCTCGCCGGACATCCCGAATGGGAGCCCGCGACCGAAGTAGTGGATGCGAGTGAAGTAGGCCTTGAGGTGCGTGCTAGCGAGGTCCACGCACATTGTGACTACGGCGAGACCTGCAAGAGGAAAGAAAAGAGGCTAGTACATATGGCGACCAAGTGACGACGCTATGGGCGCATCCACATATGACGTCACCTGCCGAAGGGGAGGGGTCAAAAATTTTGAATTTTTGGGTGACGTCATATGTGGATGAGCCCTAAATAATTAACCAACCCCACGTAAACACACTAATTTTGGGCATAATTATTTGAGGAAATTTTTTGACTGAAAATTGCGATGGTCGAAAGCAGAGTGCCGAATCTTGTCTTTCAAGGATCTTGTCGCGAATCACCAACGCTTCGGCGAATCCGAAATGGTCGACACACCACTGCCGAATTTTTTGAGGATAATTAGCAGTCTCATTATTTCAAATCAATGATTCATCGAAAGATTCGTCATCTGTGATTTTGAGGTTTATAAGGCTCAACGTCAATGAACCTCGAGGATCGGTACATCCCACTTGTTTTCCCGCCGTGACGTTTTGACTGGGATAGTGTTGAAATCAGAAAATGAATGACATAGCTAGGAACGCTTGCCGAATGAGGTAAATCGATTTAGAAAGTGCCAAATCTTGAAACAGCGGAACTAGGTCCACTAAGAGTGCTAATTTTTCAGTTCTTCCTCCTCACGCGCACACTTGCCTATGATGACATAAGCGACATTGAGAACCAGATATAACCAGTCGGTAACGTCGATATTTCCAAGACCGACCGTCGTGATCGTATTAAACGAGAAATGAAACGCCTTGATGAATCCCCATCCATCCTCATACTGTGTGTACATAAGTCCTCCAACGGCGCAATAGAAGCAGATAAGACCGATATATGCCCCGATCGGGAACCAGAGACTATGGTACTCAACGTCGTCAGGATCTTCACCGAACATCGCACGGACGTCATCCTCTTCATCGACGACGTCCTCTTTCGACTTCCGCTTGTCCGTGTCGGTTGACTCGTCGGTCGGTGTCTCGATGCCGCAACAGTACTTGGCCAGGCGACGACAGTGTTTTCTTGCAAAACTGTAGATTATGACGACGCGACGGATCGAACGCATCATCATCTCGGAGAGGAATTTTCCTATGTCCGCCGCTGTTATGAACATTAGTGGGATGCCGACTAGTGCGAATGCCACGGAGAACACTTTGCCGATGTCCGTTTGCGGACCGACGTGGTCGTAGCCTAGAAAGCATAGCAGCTGGAGTTTTATGATTTCTCAAGATGTTAAGTCAGCTATGGACTTTCTTTCGCTCTACGCACCCACTGGCCCGGCATGTTCCCTCAGAAAAAAATTGAAAATTGGACGACTACGGTGTTCCACAACATCTCAATGTTAATGGAATCAAATGTAAGGCTACCGAAAGATTGCCAGCTTTATCAATTGCCACTTGCGAAAGCAGAAATTTTTAAGGCATGAAAGGTTCCGGAGAATCACGCTTCGATGGAACATCGGTTATGTAATTATTGTAGCCTCATTAGGTGCCTTTAGCCAGGGTCGCCACCCGACCTATTAACCTATTAAAACCTATTTTTGGACTATTTAAAAAATGGCCTATTAAAACATATGTTTGGTCTATTTTTGACTTATAGAAGCAAAAAATCAAAAAATTTTTGCCTTGTGGAAACAGATTTTTTGACTTCGCTCGCGGCATTTTTGCGCTTATGCTTCAACCTATAGTAGCGAACGTTCGGAATCAGATTTTTTCCATTTCGAAGTCGCCCAAAAAAGTAATCTAAATTGGAATTGCAAAGCCAGAAAAACCACTCTAAATTTGAAGAAAAATTAGCATAAGATGAAGAGTCAAGTTAATTTCGAAGATGTAAACAAATTTTCAAACGTTTCTAAGACATTAAAGTATAGATTGTTTTTTACCATTGCAAAAAAAAATTTTGTCTACAATTTTTTACCAAAATGACAAAATTTAAAAAAATCGCTAAAATTGCACAACTTTCCGAATTTTCCCATATATTCCGCTTCCGACCGTTTCTGTGACCAAATTTTCGGAACCGGAATGCAAAAATGGTAAAAAAATCGTGACCCCCTTTTCTCTCTTGCTTCAAAAACTTGTACTCGTGTTTTTGTCGAACAACAGGATGCCTTTTCTGCTTCGCCGATTTACTCGTGATAATAGCCTTTCATTGACAGTCATCGCATAGTGGTTAGGCGTGGACCCCATAAGCGCAGCCGCCTCCCGGCACAGTGCCTTGTTCGGGGTTCACAGCTAACGAGCAGCTTCAACCCTGACCCTCCCCCTCCTTTTGCAAAATTCATTTTATGGGTTCGATCTTTGTCGGGCCTACACCGTTTTGCATTTTTTCACGCAAGATGCGCTTCTCCTTTTGCTTTAAAGAGTTCCTTCACGTGTCTGGCTGTGTAAACCCGCTTGCCGTCGATCTGGAGGCTCTTGCAGCCATTAGCCCGACCCCAACCGAACCCTTAGTCCTCCTGTGCCCAGATCACCTTTCAAGAAGCAAATCTGCAAGCCAAGGGAATCTTGGAGGAAAAAGAACCTTTAGGTTAGGGTCGGTTTGGTTCGTATGGGACCGCCCCTGTCCAGTTGGGATGCACGTACCGCAGGTGGTGAGTATTGTGAGAATGTATAGCACCGCAGAAGGAAATGTCCACTTGGTGTGAATGTCGGAAACGTTCAGCGAAATGGGTCCACCCTCGTGTGTTCGCGAGAGGTGTGCAAGTCGTGCGTAGAGTTCACGGGACCATTCCTCGCGTGTGACGTCATAGTTGTCGCGAAGTTGCCATGTATGATTGGCGATCTGCTCGTAGACGCTAAGAATCTCTTCGAGTTTCTCCCGTCGCATTGTTAGTTCGACGTCGGTCTCGAGCACTTGGAGGATTACAGCACCAAGGGACGTGTATGACAGGAGGATTACCAGAAGTGCCACGTGAGGGAGCATCACTTTTACGAACTAGAAGCGAATGATAGACACTTTGTAGGTGGTCAAACGCCGATGGTCAAAACCGCTAAGTGTCGGCATCTAATCAAAGGTAGGAGAACGAAAAAATCGCGGAATTCGCCCAAAATTTTCGCGTTAAAATCGCTCCCCAAATCAAAGGGCCTTAAAAATCGTGGAAGTAAAATCGTTTTGAATCAAATTCAACTGGATCTCTCTCTATTGGCCACTAATATAAAATCTGACAGTTTTAAACTTCACCTTTTTCGGACTCTTATACCAAGCCTCTTCATCCTCTTTCGGTTCGACCTCATGCTCCTTCGACGGCGACTGTTCGGTGACTCCTTCGTCTCCATCGTCGATACTCGTTAGTGGCTGTCCTTCCCACTTGTTCGCCGAGTGATCTGCAAAGAGATCCTTCAAGTCGAAGAACAACATCGCTAGCTTTCAGCACAAATGCGGTTCAACTGCGCTGTCTCTACCTACTCTAGAGACTCCGGAGCATTTTCCATTTTTTCCGCCAAATCGGTCCCTCAGGAAAAGCTATAAACCTAGCCCAGTCAAAACTGTCTTCCTTTGCGATAGGCTGCAGCTTGGAGCAAATCTGAACATCGATGGCACTTTTGTCGCAATCAAGCAACTGCTGAAAGTGATTGCGTTCGACTACGTAGCATGCACAGCGTGCCGTCAAAGAGGCAAGACACGTTTTCGAATTTGTTCCGATGCGATTATGTGTATACAAACTCCCAAAAGCCCAGAGATCCTCGTTTCGGTATCGTCCCCAGAAAACAAGCTAAATGCATTCCCGAAAAGGCTTCGCAGCTAAAACGAAAAACCGCTCAGTTTTGTGCGACGGTGAGAATCGCATAGTCCCTGGCTTTCGTCCACGACGGATGTAGACATGTGGGCAACAAAGGGTAAGTAGCATCATGCTGGGAGAGAGGATAAAATAAGCTTCGGCGCAACTGAAGACGACAGAAAGTAAGTAGCATTCGCTATGCAGCATTTCTTGAAAGTTTTTCACACAGAAAAGACACTGTGAAACGAGGAGATCGAAGCGAAAAAACTTTTTTGATCACCCAAACGACTTAGCTTCATCATTTAGCTTAACTTTATAGCTAAGGCTTGGGCTTTGATCCAGGCTTAATCGCAGTATTCAGCTATGATTTAAGCAGAACTTTAAGCTGAAGTTTGTCTTTTGGGTGATCAAAGCACCTCAGCAAAGTTTGCAGATTATTAGGAAAAAACTTTGGCAAACGACAAATGGAAAGCTTTTCAGTGGCATAATCGGATTGCGTGCCAAAAGATCGAATCGAAATCAGTCTAAGCCCGATTCTATCCTTTGAACATGGCTTTCACGCAAAGCATTTTCTACGGTTCCAAACTCCAATTAGACCCAGCGTGAAATTTGATTTTAAAATTCAAAAAGTTCTTGATCTAATTTCCGTCCTCAAGCAGCAAAATACTCCTCACTTATTTGGGGAAACTTTTTTGTTCAACACTTGCTTGCAGCTTCTCCTGCTTTTTAAGATTTAGAGCTGCGTTCTTCGAGGCTTACCGGAGAAGGACATCAATCTTCCTCCGCCTCTAATAAAATGCTGCCCAATCGCGTTAATTCCGAACATTTTTAGAGAAGAACGAAAAGATAGCGACAGGAAAGCTAGAAGAAAGGAAAGAAACCTAGACGAGGAGGAAAAGGAGAAACGAACCAGTTAAAACTATCGACGGAGGCCGTGCCCGCCGTTTCGACTGGGGTGAAGGCACGCCGGCGGTCGGCGTTGATGCGGAGAGTACGACGCCGATCTGTGAGACTATCAAGTCGGCAGTGTCGAAGAGGGACGAAGTACGCCGTGGAAGTTGCCCTGCTACGGTCAATCGTCGCCGAGCATGTGCCAACACCGGTCCCGGTCGTCGTCGACCGGTAGGCGCGAGTCGCGTCGACGCACGCAGTGGCTGGTCGTGCGAGAAAAGCATGGTGGGGTGGTCTGCCTCAGTTGAGCAAAGAGCAGAGGGCGACGCCAGTTTAACGCCGAGTTGGACAATTCCCAAGGATCTCGCTAACGAAGCTGTCCTTTCTCAGCTTTGGGCACATGCATGTAGCTGAACTTACCGAACGTTTGCGAGACGTAGCCAGTGCTGGTCGAGTAGTAGGGGTAATTGCTGATTACCAAACTATTGTTGTACATGGACCAGGACGTGTAGTCGATGGCGCGATACTTCTCGTTGCTGCCGGGGAAGACGGGCAGGTCCATGCGTGCCGAGGATTTGCGCCGCGGTGGGAAAAAGGCCAAATTGGCGCACGCGTAGATTCTACGCGAGTGTCTGCTAGTCCAACGTGTCCGCGGACCGGAAACGAACGAGAACGATCGTCAACGGGCGCGACCGGAAGTTCAACGTGCAGCTTACGTAAGAAGCAGAGCAAGCAAGTGTGCGCGGATAGAGCAGCAATGAGGACGTGTAAGCAAATTGAAAAATATGCCAATTTATTACGCGCACAAACATATGCGCTAATAATGGCGTTATTCGTCGCGGTCCCGCTCGTTTTCCGCACGTCTGAGCTCAAGAATGAGGCAAGGACAATCGCCGAGCCACTAGCTCGACATGCTAATGCTATGCGCGAGAAATTTCAGTTGATCACGCTACGGGTGCGCGACGAGTCGACTCGGGCAGTCGGTAGAGGAGCGCAAAGTTGGCCCGCTCGCCCGGCTTAGCTGCAGCCGCCGAAATGGCCGGTCTTTATTCCGTTGCTGGGCCGATTTTGCCTCAATTGGTCGCGGGCGATGCCTGCCATGCCATATGATGAGGAGTGGGCATGGCATGGGAATGAACTCTATTGACTTTTAGCTCCCACAGCCCATATCAATTACAGTAGGTTTTTATTTGTCTCTCTCCCTCTTTCGAATTCAACATTACCACTGGTTGCGTGTGCGAATACTTATCTCTGATTACGCTGCTAAGCTTGCCAGAGAAAGAGCGAGAAGGAAAGAAAGAAAGCAGCGCCCGCGCCGCGCCGGCGCTCTAGCAAGCTGAGCACGCGCCTGAACCCGCTCGAGCAAGCGTCGAGACAGACAGCGAGCAGTCAGTTCGCCCGTCCGTCCGTGCGTGTGTCGACCAGGTCCGCATCTTGGCGCAAACTCTTTCTATCCTTCCGATTATCGTTAACTCTCAGGATGCCTAACTTGACAGCTCATCTGAACGCGCTAAGACGCGCTCTTCGAGCTTTCAGAGAGCTGCGAACGAGGCAGATGCAATGGGGCAAGTCGTTTTTTATTTCCGACCTAATGCATCAACGGGCGCCTATCCATCTGATCTGTCCAGACCGATCTAATGGGGGATAAAGGGGATCTGTATTCCACTCACCCATTGCCATAATGGTGTTGAATTTTCTCCAGGAGCACCTCTATCTCTTTACTGCTAATTCCCGGTCTGCTCCGTCGACGCGTGTCGCAACTCAAATCGATTAGCGGATACGTTACGTAGTACTCACCGAAACTGAGCTGCTTCTTGTGATGTTGAATCGACGGCTTAGATCCCGACCGCTTGTGCATGAACTCGAAGCCGGCAGACATTATCTTCCGTAGAAACACAATGAGCATAGGCTTGCTCAGCGGAGATCGGTTAGCAACTCGAATTTTGCAGTCGAGCAGGCCAGCCAATACGGGAGGTCAGATGCCAGGAACCCTGTTACAATCTGTACAGATGCACGGACGGCTAGTCGTCCGGTCTGTCCGACAAAGAATGGACGGACAAACGGGATGCATATGTGTTACAGGGCGCTCATAGGGCTTTCGGTCAGGGGCCGAAAATTATTGGCGGTATATAACACAAAAAAACTTTGTAAAAATAACACAAAACATATGCCGAGCGTAGCGAGGAAAATTTTTGCGATTTTAATTAATTTTTGGTGGATTTTTTGGGCCCAAAAAAGCGTCCGCAAAAAAACTTAAAATTTTTCCTTTTTTTCAACCGATCGGGGGGGGGCGGACCCCCGTGTGGGCGCCCCTATCATGCGTGTACATATACACGTGTAAAAGCGCAAGGAATAGTCCTAATAAAATTCTGAAAATTGGAATAAAAGTGCTAGCCACCCGTCATTCCAGACGGTCGACCAATTTTCCCATCGACCGCGGATGCCAATACCTCAGACATGGGCGGCATTGTTTTTATGACCGCTCTTTCACTTTCGACTTTCTCGAGACTTGTTTTAATTTCACAAATTCCATTTGATTTATACCTGATTTTCGTCGAAACTCGACTGGTCGATCCGTTGGCGCCGTCTGGAACTAGATGAAATAGGAAGTTAATTTTTTCGATCGAGAAGAGAAATTAGCCGCGAAGCTGCGGCCGGAACAGCGGCTCTGGAACGCTTGCGAGTCGACAGATGAACGGAGAAGGAAGAGAATAAAAATGACACAAGCTGCTTGCCCTCTGCGGCGGAGCTTTCCATTTTGTTCGCCATGCCGGACAATTTTGACTCTTTTTGTTCGCGCGCTCTATCTATTAGCAGTTCGGGACGCAGCAAAGACTGACAGAATTTTGCTTATCTTTTTTTCCAGATTGCTCGAGCGATCTGATGTAGTATGGAGCATTCGAACTAAACAACAATTGATGGTAATTTTTTAAAGAAATTATTTCCATCCCTCAGTTTGTCGGATCGCCACTTTGCTCGCTCCAACGATCGATCGCTTCAGTGTTGCTAAGAAGCATTCGTGCAGCTTACAGTAGCGATGAACTGCAACATCTGAGCTCGCTGATGAGGAAGTCCACTCGCTTTATCAGATAACCAAGGTTTGCTACTGGCGGAAGGCGAATAATTTCCTTCAAGGCTGGCTGACGTAGCTAGTAATCAAACAGCTAAATGTGGATACATTAGCCGCAATTTTCCCTTCTCACCGCATCATAGACGGCTAGCAGAGACCCGTCCTTGTTCTACCCGCTTCATGGCTTCATCTAATCGCACAACTCTGTCTTCGGGGACCGGCTCAACGCTTGGCGACAGGCTCTACATAGCTATCCAACTCGGACTCCAGAAACGTGACTGTGAGACCCGCGGCTATTTTGGGTCATGCTAACGAGCAACTTTAGAAAGTCACAACTCGTGAACGATAAAAGGTCATTAATGACGTCACTTAAAAATTCATAGTTTTAGATCCACCCACCTTCGTCACTAGCCTTAACACATAAACACGTAGCGTCACTTCTTGTGCAAGTTTCTTGCCCCACCCACCCAGGCAGGCAGGTGACGTCATTAATGGATGGCCCCTAACCAAATCAAATTAATTAAAACATTGAATCACGATTGAGATTGGAAAGCTGCATAAATGAGAGGTTATCTTAGCTTTTAAAAGCGGCGTTGTCTTTGTCTACGAATTGCAGCAGTATAATGTTGGTGTGTGCTTGGCGTGCTTGAAACTTGTAAGACAATCGGGGCTTAGGGGTCGTCTATAATTTACGTAAACAAAAAATTTGAATTGTTTGACCCCCCCCCCCCATGTAAACAAATTTATGTGTTAAGAATAGCCTATCTTTTACACATGTCATGTTTGGCCCAACCCCCTCCCCCCGTAGCCGTTTACGTAAATAATGTATAACGCCTTCGTCGAAATAAATTTTGTAATACGCCCATGCCCGTGTACGATGTAAAGAGTCTTCGTACGCGAAAGGGTTGTTCCTCAGCTTTGACAGCAATTTACACACTACATGTACACAACAGCAGACAGTACATCACTTCCCATGCGTGGCTTCCTTAAAGGACCACCACTTCGAGTAGTATCTCTCATAAGCGTACGGATCGGGTGCCGGCTCAGTCTCGTCTTGCAGCAGACCTTGGCCATAGTCCCACTTTGGCTGCGGTGCCTGCTGCGGCCAATACGACGCCTGCTGACTCGGGTGGTTCATCGGAGAACCACCGTAATTCCACGCTGCGTGGTTCGGCTGTGGTGGCGGGTAAAACGAATGGCTCGGGGCGCCCCCTCCACCTGGGTAAAGCGTCTGCGCGGCTCGCTTGGGTTGACTCAAGATGATGTTGTAGGCGACGGGTTTCCGCTCAACGGGCTCGACGACCCGCGGTTGATACGCGAGTTCTTCCGGACTGAGGGGGTTCGACCAGAATTTGGCATTCTTCGGAATCGTAGTGGTCGGGAGACGTGTAGTTCCTGTTGTTGCAGTTGGTTGTGGCACAAACATGGTTGATGCGGGAGCCGCAAACGATGACTGTGCTGTGGGTTGCACGACGGCCATGTTTGGGACAAAACTCGTTTCCGCCAGAGGCTGATGCCATGCTGGGGGTGGGGGCCAACCTCCGTCGACTGGCTGAAACGCAGAGCCAAACGAGCTGGAAGCGGTCTCGTTGTGAGCAGGAGCGGCACCTGTGCGCCACGCATCTTCGGCGTGAAAGGCCTGTGCTTGTTCAAACTGGGGAGGCCAGCCCGCACTTGCGTTCTGCCAGATTTGCTCACTTTGGTTAGGGTGTGCGAAAGTGGCTGGTTCCGGCTGAAACTGCACCTGGGCACGACCTGACCACGAATCATCTGCTGGTTGGAACGCGCCGTCAAAGACGGGAACACTCTGCTGATGCGGGAAAGGCTGCTGGCCGAGAAAGGGTTCAATGGGAATCGTGTCGAAGTTTGCGTCGGGTGACGCTATCAAGGGGGCGAACTGAAAACTCGCGTGCACTGGATCGTTAACGTCGACGTTCATGCCGCCGATTTCGAATAGTTGTCTGAGGTCTTTCCAGTAACTGCCGTGGTCGTCGCTCTGTGGCTGGACGAAATTGTCCGCCTGCTGAACATGGTCGGGCGGAATGAATTGGTCTCGTTGTTGTGGCTCAAACCAACCTATAATGGACGCGAATGAAGCTCAACATGTGTTGGGGCCATCCGTTCATGACGTCACCTGCCTGGGGTCATTCATAATCCACGTGGCCTCAAAAATGCCTTTTTAGACCCCCATCCCCCTTCGTGGACTTTTTTAACACAGGGATAGGCTATCGTCGTGAATTTTCGGGTTAACCCCACCCCCGTGAGTCCACGTGAATTGCGAATGACCCCCTGGGTGGGTGGGTCAAGAAATTTTGAATTTTTAAGTGACGTCATTAACTAATGACCACTAGTCACATACTATACAGCGATGGTCAAAACCAAAAACTTTCAGAATCGAATCGACTTTAATCGAATCGATTCGGTTTCGAATCGAATAAAAAATTCCTACTGCGCATAAACATTGAATTTCAATTGCAAAAACAGTTGCTCGATTGTGCGAAACAGCAAAATTTATAGCAAGCCAGTAAGAAAACTAGTAAAAAGTAGAAAAAGTTTGGTAACTTCGAAATCTGAGCTTGTGCGAAAGCTCGAATCGGAAAAAATCGAGAGTTTTAATAGAAAAGAATCAAAGATTTCTATGACATCGAATGGAAATCGACGAAATTCCTTTGCCCATAAGTCGCCAAATCAACTTACCGTACACGCAGACCAGAGCGTTGAGCTGGTAAAGCAGTAGACTTATTTTGGGCACCATGCCTAACTAGCTGGTGTTATCGAGAACGCGCATGTGTTTGACCAATGGGTACAAATATTTGACAGTCGAATGCACAACGACCGGTGTGAAAATAAATTCTATTTCGAAATAAAATGGCCAATTAGGACGGCACGCCAGAGAAGATATCAATCATCATGCACCCGCCAATAACTGTCTCAATTTAACCTTCGTTCCTTTCGGGTAACTGTGTCGTTCTCGCAATCTTCCTTAGAAAAGTAAAAATTCGTCACGCAACGCATCGGTCGCGACGTTGACAGTGATAAAATAATTGGAAGACCAAACTCACATTACTGGCCGACTAAACTTCTCGAATTTCGCCTCTTTCTTGAACGCAGAACGGGAGATAAAAAACGAAAAGAAAAATTTCAAGTAAGACCATTTTCCAGGGCATTGACATTCACTTTCCGCAGAAAATGAGATCTATTGCAAATTGAGTTGCTTTATCTGCCAAACAAGGCGTTTCAATGTCAAAGTAAGAAGGCAAAAAGGCTCACACTTTTGTGCTCAAATTTGCAACTTGTAAATCGGCAAAGCCGAAAAGGCATCCTGCCGTTTCACAAAAACACCAGCACGTAAGTTTTTGAAGCAATGGAGAA